>JAUCBJ010004245.1:0-26077 GCA_032718475.1 Nemertoderma westbladi
GATTGCTTCAAAGCTATACAATAGAATTCTATTAAATCGCATCAGGGATCCCATTGAGAGACTGCTCCGTGGAAATCAGAATGGGTTCCGTAAAGGTCGTGGGACCATGGAGCCCATTTTGGCACTTCTTCAAGTCCTTCGACTCAAGTTTCCCGACCACGAATGTTCAGCATACTGGCAGCATATGGAATTCATGAGGAAACTATTGCTGCTATCAGATCACTGTACGATGGTTCCACCACATTTGTGTCTACTGGTGATGGAGACACAGATCCATTCTAAGTCTTATGGGGAGTCCTTAAGAGTGACACACTTGCACCATTCTTATTCGTAATTGTGGTTGATTATGTTCTACGCATGTCCATAGACCATCTTAATAAAGATGGGGTGATGGTGGTAACACCCCATACTGGGACAAGAAGTAGAGGAAATCCAGCAAAGTGCCTTACTGATCTAGACTTCGCTGACGACTGTCAGAATCACTAGAGCTCCTCTGCTCATTGGAGCAGGTTGCTTCTAGTGTTGGTATTTTTGTAAACTCCAAGAAGGCCAAAATCATGACAGTTAACCTAGGCAGCTCTCAAGAAATGTCTGATCGTAAGGGCATAAGCATTAAGGACGGCTTGCTTGAGCAAGTGGATGACTTCTGCTACTTGGGATCATGGATCAGAAAGTCAGGTGAAGACCTTCGGATACGTAAGGGGAAGGCATGGGCTGCGTTAAATAGTTTGTCCAGGATTTGGAAGTCCCATAGAATAAAACGGAACCTTAAGTTTCGACTATTTATGGCAGCAGTAGTACCAGTACTCCTCTATGGGAGTCCATGCTGGGCTCTAACTGCCGAGGACACCAAATCTCTGGATGGCACTTTCACAAGAATACTGCGCCGGGTTCATTGTGTCAAGTACAATGAACACATCTCCAATCAGACTCTATACAACACTGGAGGTGTCCCATTAGTCCCCCCTAGCCTGACACTTGAACAAAGCCGCCTCCGCTTTGCAGGCCATTGCTTTCGCCGTGAGGACCAGCCAGTGCATAATCTTGTGCTTTGGCGGCCTCAGGGAGCGAATAAGCATGGTGGACAGCCCATGACTTTCTTGAGACGCATCTTAAAGGACACTGGCCTTGAAGATTGCGGATGATCTAGCAAATGTCATGGGTGATAGGGAGTTGTGGCGGCGCAATTTTGTCGACAAGCAGGCAGAGCATTCTTAATATAAATGTAATATATATATATATAATGCAGCTGCAATGCAGCATGCCGATCGTAGTAGTTACCAAAGTACTAGCGAAGCAAGGTCTTTTGGCGAATGCTTGACTTCTGCACCATTTCATTTACTTTGTGAAAACTGCATTAGGCCGCTACTGTGACGCAACTAAGCCGCTACAGTGCCGCTACTGTGCCGCAACTGTGCCGCTACTGTGCCGCAACTGTGCCGCTACTGTGCCGCAACGAAGCCGCTACTGTACCGCAACCCGCAACTGTGACGCTACTGAACCGTTACTGTGCCGCTTCTGTATCGCTACAGTTCCACTACTTTACCGCTACTGTGCCGCTACTGTGGACAACAATGCGATAAAAGGTGCCACGCGCTCAACTGCCTGAGCTGCCCTTCACTATCATTGAAAAGAGCTTGTTATGATCTTTTCATTTATATTAGCATTATATTTTACGTCTATTAATTGCTTATGCATTACTTTCTAGCATCTTTTAAACTTAACATTTCGTGTAATAAATTTACCCGTGTAATAATTTTTGAGTCCCTAATTAATGTTTGTATCCCTAATTAATGTTTGTATCCCTAATTAATGTTTGTATCCCTAATTAATGTTTGTGTCCCTAATTAATGTTTGTATCCCTAATTAATGTTTGTGTCCCTAATTAATGTTTGTATCCCTAATTAATGTTTGTATCCCTAATTAATGTTTGTGTCCCTAATTAATGTTTGTGTCCCTAATTAATGTTTGTGTCCCTAATTAATGTTTGTATCCCTAATTAATGTTTGTATCCCTAATTAATGTTTGTATCCCTAATTAATGTTTGTATCCCTAATTAATGTTTGTATCCCTAATTAATGTTTGTCTCCCTAATTAATGTTTGTGTCCCTAATTAATGTTTGTGTCCCTTAATGTTTATATCCCAAATTAATGTTTGTATCCCTAATTAATGTTTGTGTCCCTAATTAATGTTTGTATCCCTAATTAATGTTTATATCCCTAATTAATGTTTATATCCCTAATTAATGTTTGTGTCCCTAATTAATGTTTGTCTCCCTAATTAATGTTTGTATCCCTAATTAATGTTTATATCCCTAATTAATGTTTGTGTCCCTAATTAAAGTTTGTATCCCTAATTAATGTTTATATCCCTAATTAATGTTTGTGTCCCTAATTAATGTTTGTGTCCCTAATTAATGTTTGTGTCCCTAATTAATGTTTGTATCCCTAATTAATGTTTGTGTCCCTAATTAATGTTTGTGTCCCTAATTAATGTTTGTCTCCCTAATTAATGTTTGTATCCCTAATTAATGTTTATATCCCTAATTAATGTTTGTGTCCCTAATTAATGTTTGTGTCCCTAATTAATGTTTGTGTCCCTAATTAATGTTTGTGTCCCTAATTAATGTTTGTATCCCTAATTAATGTTTGTGTCCCTAATTAATGTTTGTGTCCCTAATTAATGTTTGTGTCCCTAATTAATGTTTGTGTCCCTAATTAATGTTTGTGTCCCTAATTAATGTTTGTATCCCTAATTAATGTTTGTGTCCCTTAATGTTTATATCCCTAATTAATGTTTGTGTCCCTAATTAATGTTTGTGTCCCTAATTAATGTTTGTGTCCCTAATTAATGTTTGTATCCCTAATTAATGTTTATATCCCTAATTAATGTTTGTGTCCCTAATTAAAGTTTGTGTCCCTAATTAATGTCTGTGTCCCTAATTAATGTTTGTGTCCCTAATTAATGTTTATATCCCTAATTAATGTTTGTGTCCCTAATTAATGTTTGTCTCTCTAATTAATGTTTGTGTCCCTCATTTAATGTTTGTGTCCCTAATTAATGTTTGTGTCCCTAATTAATGTTTGTATCCCTAATTAATGTTTATATCCCTAATTAATGTTTGTGTCCCTAATTAATGTTTGTGTCCCTAATTAATGTTTGTGTCCCTAATTAATGTTTGTGTCCCTAATTAATGTTTGTATCCCTAATTAATGTTTGTGTCCCTAATTAATGTTTGTGTCCCTAATTAATGTTTGTGTCCCTAATTAATGTTTGTGTCCCTAATTAATGTTTGTGTCCCTAATTAATGTTTGTATCCCTAATTAATGTTTGTGTCCCTTAATGTTTATATCCCTAATTAATGTTTGTGTCCCTAATTAATGTTTGTGTCCCTAATTAATGTTTGTGTCCCTAATTAATGTTTGTATCCCTAATTAATGTTTATATCCCTAATTAATGTTTGTGTCCCTAATTAAAGTTTGTGTCCCTAATTAATGTTTGTGTCCCTAATTAATGTTTGTGTCCCTAATTAATGTTTATATCCCTAATTAATGTTTGTGTCCCTAATTAATGTTTGTCTCTCTAATTAATGTTTGTGTCCCTCATTTAATGTTTGTGTCCCTAATTAATGTTTGTGTCCCTAATTAATGTGTGTATCCCTAATTAATGTTTATATCCTAATTAATGTTTGTATCCCTAATTAATGTTTGTATCCCTAATTAATGTTTATATCCCTAATTAATGTTTGTGTCCCTAATTAATGTTTGTGTCCCTAATTAATGTTTGTATCCCTAATTAATGTTTGTGTCCCTAATTAATGTTTATATCCCTAATTAATGTTTGTATCCCTAATTAATGTTTGTATCCCTAATTAATGTTTATATCCCTAATTAATGTTTGTATCCCTAATTAATGTTTGTATCCCTAATTAATGTTTATATCCCTAATTAATGTTTGTGTCCCTAATTAATGTTTGTGTCCCTAATTAATGTTTGTATCCCTAATTAATGTTTGTGTCCCTAATTAATGTTTATATCCCTAATTAATGTTTGTGTCCCTAATTAATGTTTGTATCCCTAATTAATGTTTGTGTCCCTAATTAATGTTTGTATCCCTAATTAATGTTTGTGTCCCCAATTAATGTTTGTATCCCTAATTAATGTTTGTATCCCTAATTAATGTTTGTATCCCTAATTAATGTTTGTATCCCTAATTAATGTTTGTATCCCTAATTAATGTTTGTGTCCCTTAATGTTTATATCCCTAATTAATGTTTGTGTCCCTAATTAATGTTTGTGTCCTTAATTAATGTTTATATCCCTAATTAATGTTTGTGTCCCTAATTAATGTTTGTATCCCTAATTAATGTTTGTGTCCCTAATTAATGTTTATATCCCTAATTAATGTTTGTGTCCCTAATTAATGTTTGTATCCCTAATTAATGTTTGTGTCCCTAATTAATGTTTGTGTCCCTAATTAATGTTTGTGTCCTTAATTAATGTTTATATCCCTAATTAATGTTTGTATCCCTAATTAATGTTTATATCCCTAATTAATGTTTGTGTCCCTAATTAATGTTTATATCCCTAATTAATGTTTGTGTCCCTAATTAATGTTTGTATCCCTAATTAATGTTTGTGTCCCTAATTAATGTTTGTGTCCCTAATTAATGTTTGTGTCCCTAATTAATGTTTGTATCCCTAATTAATGTTTGTATCCCTAATTAATGTTTATATCCCTAATTAATGTTTGTATCCCTAATTAATGTTTATATCCCTAATTAATGTTTGTGTCCCTAATTAATGTTTGTGTCCCTAATTAATGTTTGTGTCCCTAATTAATGTTTGTGTCCCTAATTAATGTTTGTGTCCTGGCCTCTATGGTCTTTCCGTAGAATTTAAACTCTGGGATCCTGATCATATAATTAATGTTTAAATTTTTACCGCTATCACGTTTGAACCCCAGACATACATACAGCCATTAACTTATTTGCCTTTTGTAAATTTTTTATCCGAAAAAATCACACAAAAAAAACTATATCAAGTCGATGTTCCAATAGGAACAGTTTCCATCACAGTTTCCATATTGATTATTAATCTATTTAATTTTATTAACAACAGTAAATCAGCTTCTTTCTATTTTACAACCATAATCATTAATGTTATGATATTAAACCGAACCAAAATATAAAAACAGACAGAATCTCTAAGTAAACCCGCTGTAACGCTGGATCACATTGTATGTATCCCGATTGTACATCCCGATATAATTAGCTCGTCGGTAAATCCCGTTGAATTAAATCGAATCGCCATCCGAGCCGCTGCTATCCAGATCGAAACTCGTATCGTCGATGGATCTATTGGTGTATCGGGAGTCCGTGGATATCGCGCTGGGTTGTCGGGTGAGCCGCGAGGTGTTGGCGTCGCTCGCGCGCTCGGCTCGGGTCGACGAGCCGGGGCTCGCGAGTCGAGCTCGCATCGAGTCCCCCGAGACGGAGGACGCCGAGCTCGAGACGTACCCAGTCCGCGAGGAGTCGGCAATCCGCGACCGAGTGGAACTCATTGACGAGTTGAGTGATTGGATGGAACCTCCGTAACCATAGCTACTGATTGTGTTGGTCGTTTCGTCATCGATGTTAACCATCAGCGAATCAACTGACTCTACGTCGTCGTTGCCCGTAGCAACGGGTTCCTTAAACGTTGTGGAGGTCATCGTCGAGGTGGAATCAACGGAGTCGGTGTCGGACTCGGTCATAGATTCCGATACCAACGACGACACCGCGTCACTGGTTGCCTTGGTAACTGAGGACATGACGTCATCGTTCTCCAGCTCGATTTTAATAATGGCGGCGTCTTTGAACTCTTTGTTGAAGTCGGCCCGTAGCAGTTCGTCGTCCTCCTCAACGCCGCTGTTTGGCGGTTCGGGTTGGACGGCGGCGGTCTCCGGGGTCAGGGCGAGTTTCTCCGTCCGTCTCGCGTTCAGCATCTCCCGCGCGTCTCGGAACTTCGGTTTGGGCCAACTCGCTGCGGTCGGCGGCTTCCGCAACTCCGCGCGAATCGACTCGACCCGCGAGTTCATATCGTCCGCGTACAACGCCATCTTGCGGGGAGCCTTTATGAGTCTCTCCAACTCGTCCATATCGACTTCCGAATCCGCTGTCGGACTCCGGGGACGTTCGAACGGATCCGCTTTGTGCTTCTGGACGAATCGTCTCGCCTCCCGGTCGACGGCGCGACTCCGGTCCTCACGGAACCGGCGCCGGAAGCCCGACGTCGTGATGCCCCGGACGCCGCCCAGGTTGGGGTTCCCGTGGCGTCTGTAGTAGCGGCTGTCGGCCGCCGCGCCACGTCGTTTCGCGTCGGAGTCGACGGCGAACCGGATCCGGAGTCCGGCCGGACACCGCGGATGCGACGGACCGCGACGCCACACCGGAGTCGGATCGGACTCGACGATCTCTCCTTCCTCCATCTCCTCGTCCCCTAAGGGCCCTGTGGCAGGAGCTGTGGATCCGACGGACCCGGAACCGACAGACCCGGTACCCCCAACACTCCCCCCTCCCTCCACCTCCATTGGATTCCACGTTTCCTCCTCATCGGAGTCGCTGGCCGACTCGTCGAAACGTTTTAACCGTTTCGTTTTATTTGATGCCTCCAGATCCGTTTCTGCCAAACCGAATCTCGCTAACCTAAAAAACAAATAATTTTTTATACTATTTAGAATTGACTCTTAATCTCTATTTCCCTAGAGTATTGCTTTAGTTACTCGCAATACTGACAGTTCGGTACCGGTTTACAGGTTATTTCGGAATTCGGCAATTCGGAATGGGCAGCGTTAAATAGTTTGTCCAGGATTTGGAAGTCCCATAGAATAAAACGAAACCTTAAGGTTAGATTATTTACGGCAGCAGTAGTACCAATACTCCTCTATGGGAGTCCATGCTGGGCTCTAACTATTGAGGACACCAAATCTCTGGATGGCACATTAACAAGAATGCTACGCCGGGTTCATTGTGTCAAGTACAATGCACACATCTCCAACCAGACACTATATAACATTGGAGGTATCTCATTGGTTCCTCTTATATCAACCAATATTCTACTAATATTGACACTAATAACTGACCATACTTTACGAACGCCATCTTATATCAACCAATATTCTACTAATATTGACACTAATAACTGACCATACTTTACGAACGCCATCTTATATCAACCAATATTCTACTAATATTGACACTAATAACTGACCATACTTTACGAACGCCATCTTATATCAACCAATATTCTACTAATATTGACACTAATAACTGACCATACTTTACGAACGCCATCTTATATCAACCAATATTCTACTAATATTGACACTAATAACTGACCATACTTTACGAACGCCCTCTTATCAACCAATATTCTACTAATATTGACACTAATAACTGACCATACTTTACGAACGCCCTCTTATCAACCAATATTCTACTAATATTGACACTAATAACTGACCATACTTTACGAACGCCCTCTTATATCAACCAATATTCTACTAATATTGACACTAATAACTGACCATACTTTACGAACGCCCTCTTATCAACCAATATTCTACTAATATTGACACTAATAACTGACCATACTTTACGAACGCCATCTTATATCAACCAATATTCTACTAATATTGACACTAATAACTGACCATACTTTACGAACGCCATCTTATCAACCAATATTCTACTAATATTGACACTAATAACTGACCATACTTTACGAACGCCCTCTTATCAACCAATATTCTACTAATATTGACACTAATAACTGACCATACTTTACGAACGCCATCTTATATCAACCAATATTCTACTAATATTGACACTAATAACTGACCATACTTTACGAACGCCATCTTATATCAACCAATATTCTACTAATATTGACACTAATAACTGACCATACTTTACGAACGCCCTCTTATATCAACCAATATTCTACTAATATTGACACTAATAACTGACCATACTTTACGAACGCCATCTTATATCAACCAATATTCTACTAATATTGACACTAATAACTGACCATACTTTACGAACGCCCTCTTATCAACCAATATTCTACTAATATTGACACTAATAACTGACCATACTTTACGAACGCCATCTTATATCAACCAATATTCTACTAATATTGACACTAATAACTGACCATACTTTACGAACGCCATCTTATATCAACCAATATTCTACTAATATTGACACTAATAACTGACCATACTTTACGAACGCCATCTTATATCAACCAATATTCTACTAATATTGACACTAATAACTGACCATACTTTACGAACGCCCTCTTATCAACCAATATTCTACTAATATTGACACTAATAACTGACCATACTTTACGAACGCCATCTTATATCAACCAATATTCTACTAATATTGACACTAATAACTGACCATACTTTACGAACGCCATCTTATATCAACCAATATTCTACTAATATTGACACTAATAACTGACCATACTTTACGAACGCCCTCTTATCAACCAATATTCTACTAATATTGACACTAATAACTGACCATACTTTACGAACGCCATCTTATATCAACCAATATTCTACTAATATTGACACTAATAACTGACCATACTTTACGAACGCCATCTTATATCAACCAATATTCTACTAATATTGACACTAATAACTGACCATACTTTACGAACGCCCTCTTATATCAACCAATATTCTACTAATATTGACACTAATAACTGACCATACTTTACGAACGCCATCTTATATCAACCAATATTCTACTAATATTGACACTAATAACTGACCATACTTTACGAACGCCATCTTATATCAACCAATATTCTACTAATATTGACACTAATAACTGACCATACTTTACGAACGCCATCTTATATCAACCAATATTCTACTAATATTGACACTAATAACTGACCATACTTTACGAACGCCCTCTTATATCAACCAATATTCTACTAATATTGACACTAATAACTGACCATACTTTACGAACGCCATCTTATATCAACCAATATTCTACTAATATTGACACTAATAACTGACCATACTTTACGAACGCCATCTTATATCAACCAATATTCTACTAATATTGACACTAATAACTGACAATTAACTGATAACTAACATTTTCTTGCCTGTTGCTTCTGATATTTAATTCTGACTAAATTTAGTAATAGGAAGAACGAATGTAACAAACCGAATGTAACAAACCTCTTGGATTTAATCTCGTCGTTTGATTTATTGTCGGGTTGGTTAGAGAGACCGAACCGAGCCAACCTTCTGGCCTTCGCGTCAGTAGTGACGTCATTAACCGCGACGTCATCAGTGTCCATACGGTCGTCTGGAGTGAGAGTAGTGGGGGCCGATGTGGGGGCCGAAACGGGGGCCGAAACGGGGGCCGAAACGGGGGATACCTCGCCGAATCGCTGGAGACGTTTATTCCGAATAGCGAGAGCGTTCTGTTCCTCTTCGAGCTGCTGAGTTACTCGCTCCTCTGTGGGAGGGAGGAGGCCCTCTGTGGGAGGATCGCGATCCTCCGAGGGAGGAGGAACTGACTCCTCCGCCACGCCAAGATGGAGGAATGCCCTGGAGGCGCCGGCGTCGTCGGGGAAAACCACGTTACAGGAGGAGTCGTTAATCCACTCGATATGGGAGGGGAGGAACTCCTGGAAGTATTGGAAGACGTCGGCGGTGGCCATCTCGTCGGTTCCGGTAACGTTTAGGGCCGAGTTCCGCAGCGTTCCGCCCAGCTGCTCCAGGGTTCCGTGCTGGTACGTTGCGACCGACTCCGGCTCCGTGCGGCTCGTGATACCGAACCGAGCGGCCCGCGCCTTCCGACGGGTTACACTCTCCTCCGATGTGACGTCGATCCCAGTATCGAAGGAGTCGCTGTTCTCGTAGCGTCGGGGGCCGTTCCTACCCGACTCCGCATCGGAGTTCGCAGCTCCGAGTCGCAACGATATGATCCGTTTAGACGACGGCCTCCCAGGGACGATAACCGAGGCATCAAAACAAACCTAAAAGTAAATGTCATTGAGTGATTATTCAGTGGTTTAAACCAGTTGCAGACACATTCAATCAGTTAAAAAACGTTGCAAGGCACCCAACGAGCCAAGCTGTATGTTTTTCAAACAGTTCAAAAGCTTGATAATCTAATAAGAAAGATAATCTATCTGCAAGATAATCTAATAGGCCCCAACACACATTACGGCTACGCATTATAATAATTACCGGTAATAAGAAAAAAATACTTATTCCAAATATGTAACACAATATAAATTTCGTCTTAAAAGAGCGAGATATCAGCGTATAAAACGTGCATGGTTTTGCAAATGAGCGAGGCTATTTTATTATATTAACTAAATACAATATATTCTGGAATAATATATTATTTATCCCATACTGTACGTTGCTTGGCAACAATGTAATACCTCTTTAATCATACTACTACCAGGGATGGCAATTAGGTTTTTAATATTATGTTTTATTATTAGGTATTAATAAAAAACGTAATGTAAAAATTATTAGGTTTTGGGTTTTATTCCAGTCTGCTGCAAGCGTGCAATCAGTTAGGCCTAGATAGTGAAAACCTCCAATTTCGTTGTTTATAGATGTAGGTAGTCCTTTATCATCTAATATCTGCCAGATATATTTACTACTGTTACTGTACTTGACTTCAAAGACTTTTAGATTAGATCTTTAGTCAGTTAGTGCAGTAGTGTAGGTAGACTACTGTACCCTTTAGTGCTTTAGTACTATTATATTAGTACGATAGTACTATTAGACATCCCCAAAAGGTACTCTTTATTGTAAAGACTCCTTTGCCTGTGAGCCCTATTTGGACTGTCTGAAGGGTCATGTCTTATTGCGAAGATCAATTTCGCAACTACGTTGTTCATCGCATCATCTTGCCATTGAGTCTGGGAGATGGTACGAGATTCCAAGGAATGACAGAGTATGCCGTTTATGTGGAAATCGTGACATGGTTGAGTCGGAATATCATTTTCTTCTAGTCTGTACGGCGTATTCAGAAATCCGTGAGAAATACCTTGGTCATTATTTCGCTCTTCATCCATCTCTTTTAAAATTCCAGGACTTATTCCGCAGGACTCGCAGCAGCAATGCAACCTGGTCCATCAAACTCGGAATGTACATCATTATGGCATCCAGAACTCGGGAGGCTCGATTGGGAAGTTTTGGGCAGCTGGGGTTGGTATAAGGTATAAGTGAGAAAAATTAACATTTAATAAATACAAATTTAACCGTATAAAACGTGAATTGGATTTGGACTACCTATACTATTAATGGGCTTCCCTAACTGCAATTAGTAAGTTGAAATATACAGTAGATATAATTTGTTCTAATATGAAGTGTAATATATTAGGTACCGCTAGAAATATGTATCATTTACCCCGCTGCTGCTATTATGCTATTACGCTGAAATTATTCGCTATTATTCGTTTGTGATATAACTAGAACATTAATTTGTTAAAGTTGTGGTAAATTCTAATAATTATTATTATTAACTATAGTAATAATAGTACTATAGTACTGTACAGCTAATAGGTTAATCTTTGTGGGGGCTTGGCTTAGACTGCTTGATATAAATAAAAATGTAATATGTTCTACTGTGTTTAGTTTATTGTTTTGAACATGCCACGTGTCACTGTAACCTGCTCCTTACCCTAAATTGAGAATTTAACATTGACGTGGGATATTTGATATTAATTCGCCAAGATGGGATTTGCGTCCAGTTTCTACCACCCCCCCCCCCCCCCCCCCCCCCCCCTGTCTCCAGTTTATCCTTTCATCGTTTCGAGTGGTACTTAACATTACTGTAACAACTTTTCTCACCTGATGCTGTGATGTGCAGCAGCAGCGCAAAAGGCCTAAACTTCATGTGTGTAATATGTTATCTATGTATAGGAGAGGACAGGAGGAGAAGCTAAATTCGGTACTGTATTTCACAAACTGCAGAACTACAGTACCGGTACTGTACCATACACAGTAGTTGTTCCACACGCAGTAGTTGTGCCATAGTTTGGTGAGATTATTATAGAAGTTACTGTAATTAATAAGTCATACTTGCAATTGCTTCTCAGACTGTCAGACTTGAGAATAGGCGCAATGAAACCGCAATGGTCGATTTAGTGGGTGTTACAACCTTCAAAACAGCAATTATGTCAATGGTTCTCGAAAAATTTCTTAATTCGTATTTTTTTGTATGAAAATTTACGTTTTATTAGGTTTATTAGGTTTTTTTTAGGTTTTATTCAATTAAAGAAAAAACATAATTTTGCTTTTTTAAAATTAGGTTTTAACCATCCCTGACTATTATATAGCTACTCATGCTCATGCATTAACAAAATGTTCCAGAATATGTTGTATTTATTTAATAGAATAAAATAGCCTTGCTCATATGCAAAACCATACACGTTTTATACGCTGATATCTCAGCTATTTTAAGACTAAATACTAAATTTAGATAGTGTTACATATTTGGAATCCTTGCACAACCAGTTTTCTAATACTGTAATAGTGCCTGTAATAGTAATGGGGGATGTCTGCATGTACCAGAATAACTGAAAAACGACACTATACACAGCTATATTCAGATATTCCAGGGCATGGTGCCAGTGTGTATGTGTACTGGTGTAGTTTAGTGAATTTAGTTCTTTTTTATATTTCTATTGTCTATACCGGTACTTATTGATAAAAATCTCCAAGATAGAATCGATGTAAACCAAGCTGCCAATAACATATTCAGATATTATATTTCTGTTGGCAGTTGGAGCTTACTGGCTTAGCTTAGGCCTACCTTTTGATCCTGCGCCCGATCAACACTGAGCATTGATTCAGTGTCATCATAATCACTGTAATCACCTTTTAGCAATTCATCAACACTTTCTGTATCCAATTGGGTGATGTCATCAATGCAAATCTTGAGATTTTGTGGAGTTCCAGACCTGTCGAAACCACAAGCAGAACCGGTTTCATCCATAATTAGTGACATTATTCATTTATTGCAGTATTGAACATTTCATTTCAGTTACGGTACTGGAGGGCAGTTGCTGTACAGCAGTACCGGTAGGCCTATTACTGTATTCTGGTATTAATCAGTTAATGAGTTCCTACAGTCCTACCACTACCCCACCACACTCGATATATCAGATTGTCAGAATGTAGGTCATCG
This sequence comes from Nemertoderma westbladi, assembly GCA_032718475.1. Classification (NCBI taxonomy): domain Eukaryota; kingdom Metazoa; phylum Xenacoelomorpha; order Nemertodermatida; family Nemertodermatidae; genus Nemertoderma; species Nemertoderma westbladi. The sequence goes on from JAUCBJ010004245.1 coordinate 13,242, forward strand.
TCCCATCACGAGGTCACAGTAGGTACAGACAGCAGGACAGAGGTACCGGTACTGCTACTGCTAGACTAGGGTACAGTCAGACAGACAGAGACAGAGGTTGGAGGTAGTCGTATGTTTCTTCTTAGAATGTAGGCGTACGATACGCAGGGTAGGGACGGCCGGCCATCCATCATGGCGTGGTAGGGCTATTGGATGGGTGTTTGAAAAAGATGGACTGGACACAGAAAACATGGACAACCTGCATTACCTGTATATAAGAAAGATGATGCATCTAATCCTTATAATTACCGACCTGTGTCACTTACATGCATAGCGTGCAAAATTATGGAATTATGTATAAAGGATGAGTTACTCAATTATTTATATTTTCATAAATTGATTACCAAGGCACAACGGTTTTATAAAGAAGCGATCTACTTGTACGCAACTACTTGATTGTGTTAATGAATGGTGTACTCTATTGGATGGGCGTATAAGTACTGTACAGATATTATTTACATTGACTTTGCTAGGGCATTTGATTCTGTGGTGCATAATAAACTAATCTGTAAACTTAGCAGTTATGGTATTTCTGGTGACCTGACCTGTTGTTACTTTGGTTCATTGCCTTTCTATCCAATCGTTCCCAAAAGATTGTAGTTGGTACTGGCAATGCTTTTTCCTCAGATTCTAATCAATGTAATTTCATGTCAACCCCAGGGAAGCGTTTGTGGTCCCTTATTGTTCTAGTTATTTATAAACGATTTACACGATGTTGTTGATCCTGTGATCTGTAAACTTTTTGCTGACGATTTAAAGCTGTACGCGAATTCTACCGATAGAGTTTCCCCCGTCCGTGCCTTATCTTTATTGGGCTGAAACCTGGCAACTAAAAAGTGCTTCCCACAAATGCAACGTGCTTTACATCGGTCCAGCGGAGAGAAATTACATTGACACTACATATAAGTTGTGCGGTAAATCAATTGAAGTAGTTACATATTGTAGGGATTTGGGAATATCTGTGTCTAACGACCTCAATTTTGACAAATACTGCCGGGAACAATCGGCTAAGGCTTTTAAATTGACTAACCTTATTTTTAAATGCTTTCATATGGCAAATTTTTCAGCTTTACTTACTGCTTTACAAGTCATAAGTGCGCCCGGTGGTGCTAGAATACTGTACTCCCGTCTGGTCTCCATTTCATTTAGGCTCAATCGATTTAGTTGAGAGAGTTCAGCGATATTATACTCGCCGCATACTTAGATGTTGAGCCTCTGAGCTATTTGGATCGACTTGCCTTTCTGAAGCTGGAACCGCTTGAAGTACGCCACATAATTTTTGATTTAAAGATGACTTATTGTATTGTAAATAAAATTACTGACTTACCTTTTTTAGATTTTTTTGGCTATGGTCCTCGTGCAGGTCATAACCGTAAATAATTCCATCGGCAAACTCGACTGGAACTATGTAAAAATACCTTTTCACAAAGGGTAGTTCCGATATGGAACTGGCTTCATGCCGATAATAAATTTATATTTACAAGAACTAAATCAAGGTCAAGGAACTTATTTCATTATGCCGCTTCAATAGGTTCATGTAATTATTGATTATTATTTGCATATTTGGTGTCCTGATTTTATGGTTTATTTATTTTTTTGAATTTTTATTATTTATTTTATTTTTTTTATGATTTATTTTATTTTTATTTTTTTTAATAATGTTTTTTGCAATTACAGAGATTTCATGACTTAATTTTTATTTATTTTTTGTTTTTATGCGATTGGGTTTTATTTCACTTAATGTCTTATTGTAGTCCCTGTCACAATACGTACTGAAGTATGTTTGTCTGATTTTTTTTTTTATTATTTTATCGAGTGTTATTGTTTACATAATTATCACGTATATTTGCCCTTATTGTCATTATATCTGTTTACTCTGTGCCTCTTTTTATTATGTGTATTTAGTTTTGTTTTACAACCGTCAGTGTTGTTTGTAACCTGGTTGTTTTCTCCTCGACCACATTTTTACTGGTATCTAGTGTTAATAATAATAATAATAATAAATAATAATATCTGACGTACATCCATCAATAGTTTACACACGTCGGATATACATTACAGATGTAATTTTTTCACTTTACGCCGAATATATTACTGACTTTGAGTTTTTTTAATCTTGAGAATCTCTCTGGTACTTTGTCACGCAATGATTTAATATGTGTTTATTTAATTATCCCTCAGACTGTTTCGAATCATCGCATAGGTATAATTATAGAATATGTAGGCGGCTACTGCGTAGTATAAATGGTTGTATTGTAACAAGTCTCAAGATGTAGATAATTAACATTTTTAGATTATCGGCGAATTTCTTGAGAGAGAAAAAAAACGGTGTGGGTGTTGTGTCGGTGTCGTATTGTAGACGCGGCGCCTAATGTAGGCGTAGGTTTAAGTATATGAGTGAGTAGGACTTGTGAAATAGAGAGGGAATGAGGGAGGGATATGATTGTTAAATATTTCTTTTAAAAATGTCCATCTATGACGTTTAGTTTAATTTAATGCACTAGTATTCACTCATGTAATATTGTTGTACAGTATGTAACATACAGAAAAGAATTACCTAAAAAACTGATCATTAATTAGAGATTTTAAAAGGCAAATTACTGAATTATAATAAGAAAGTAAAAAGCATCTATACTAAAAACCATAATCAAGCACAAGCGAAAAGAGATACTGAGCATTCAATACCGTTTATTTTGCAAGAAGCATTTCATTGAGTCCACCTAGCGTTACAATTGGGTATCAGTACAATTAGTCCTCTATCGGTACCTTTAGGTATCGCCTAGAAGCACTTCCTGTGGACTATTGAAGGACCCGATTCGTCGTCTTCTTGTTTACTGATCCACATCTGTTGGAAGGTGGACAACGATGCGAGAATGGATCCGCCGATCCAGACGGAGTATTTCCTTTCGGGTGGGGCGATTATCTTTATCTTCATGCTGCTGGGAGCCAACGCGGTTATTTCTTTCTGCATCCTGTCGGCGATACCGGGGTACATGGTGGTGCCTCCGGAGAGAACGGTGTTCGCGTACAGATCCTTACGGATATCGATGTCGCACTTCATGATGGAGTTGAAGGTGGTTTCGTGGATTTCCGCAGGATTCCATTCCGACGAAACTTGGTTGGAACAGCGTCTCCGGGCATCTGAATCTCTCGTTTCCGATGGTGATCACCTGTCCATCGGGTAACTCGTAACTCTTCTCCAAGGAGGAGCTGGAGGCAAGCCGTCGCCATCTCCTGCTCGAAGTCCAAGGCGACGTAGCAGAGCTTCTCCTTGATGTCTCGGACAATCTCGCGCTCGGCCGTGGTAACGAAGGAATAGCCTCTCTCGGTGAGGATCTTCATGAGGTAATCGGTGAGGTCGCGACCTGCCAGATCGAGACGCAAGATGGCGTGGGGTAGAGCGTAACCTTCGTAGATGGGAACCGTGTGGGTGACACCATCACCGGAGTCAAGGACGATTCCAGTGGTCCTACCAGAGGCGTATAAGGATAGCACAGCCTGGATGGCGACGTACATGGCTGGGGTGTTGAAGGTCTCAAACATGATCTGCGTCATCTTCTCCCTGTTCGCTTTGGGGTTGAGAGGAGCCTCAGTGAGCAGCACTGGGTGTTCCTCGGGGGCAACTCGGAGCTCGTTGTAGAAAGTATGATGCCAGATCTTCTCCATATCGTCCCAGTTGGTCACGATTCCGTGTTCGATTGGGTACTTTAAGGTAAGAATACCTCGTTTGCTTTGGGCTTCGTCTCCAACGTAACTGTCTTTCTGTCCCATTCCAACCATCACGCCCTGGGAAATAAAATAATAACACAACATATTGCCACAATTGATTATGCCGTGGCACTCGTTTGTTTGTGGTTACTAATACTATACTGCCACTGTACTGTAGGTAGCTAGCCCCCCCCCCCCCCCCCCCCCCCCCCCCTATTATTTAAACGATTTTCTGTGTCCTACAATACTCCAGCTTTCTTCACTAAATAGTTTCGAACTTGATTTGGTATGTCGAGTCAAATGGTTACAAAGTAAAGTAGGCATAAAAGTAAATATACAGCAATAACATGTGGCGGCAGAAAAAGTCTTTACATGGATCTTTTGGAAGGATTTTTGGTTGATTATTCATTATGCAGTAAATTCAAACTGAAACTATGCTACGATGCGCGATCGGTTGACTTTAGATAACGTGGGACTTTTAGATAAAGGGGGACTTTAGATAACGGGGGACTTTTAGATAAAGGTGGACTTTTAGATAATGGGGGACTTTTAGATAAAGGAGGACTTTAGATAACGGGGGACTTTTAGATAAAGGGGGACTTTAGATAACGGGGGACTTTTAGATAAATGTGGACTTTTAGATAAAGGGGGACTTTAGATAACGGGGGACTTTTACATAAAGGTGGACTTTTAGATAAAGGGGGACTTTAGATAACGGGGGACTTTTAGATAAAGGGGGACTTTTAGATAAAGGGGGACTTTTAGATAAAGGGGGACTTTAGATAACGGGGGACTTTTAGATAAAGGTGGACTTTTAGATAAAGGGGGACTTTAGATAACGGGGGACTTTTAGATAAAGGTGGACTTTTAGATAACGGGGGACTTTTAGATAAATGAGGACTTTAGATAAAGGGGGACTTTTAGATAACGGGGGACTTGAGATAACGGGTGACTTTAGATAACGGGGGACTTTTAGATAAAGGTGGACTTTAGATAACGGGGGACTTTTAGATAAAGGTGGACTTTAGATAACGGGGAACTTTTAGATAACGGGGGACTTTTAGATAAAGGTGGATTTTAGATAACGGGGGACTTTTAGATAAAGGTGGATTTTAGATAACGGGGGACTTTTAGATAAAGGGGGACTTTTAGATAAAAGGGGACTTTAGATAACGGGGGACTTTTAGATAAAGGGGGACTTTAGATAACGGCGGACTTTTAGATAAAGGTGGAATTTAGATAACGGGGGATTTTTAGATAACGGGGGACTTTTAGATAAAGGAGGACTTTAGATAAAGGGGGACTTTTAGATAACGGGGGACTTTTATATAAAGGTGGACTTTTAGATAAAGGGGGACTTTAGATGAAGGGGGACTTTTAGATAAAGGGAGACTTTTAGATAACGGGGGACTTTAGATAAAGGGAGACTTTTAGATAACACGGGACTTTAGATAAAGGGGGACTTTTAGATAAAGGGAGACTTTTATATAACGAGGGACTTTAGATAAAGGGGGACTTTTAGATAACGGGGGACTTTTAGATAACGGGGGACTTTAGATAAAGGGAGACTTTTAGATAACGGGGGACTTTTAGATAAATGAGGACTTTAGATAAAGGGGGACTTTTAGATAACGGGGGACTTTAGATAACGGGTGACTTTAGATAACGGGGGACTTTTAGATAAAGGTGGACTTTAGATAACGGGGGACTTTTAGATAACGGGGGACTTTTAGATAACGGGGGACTTTTAGATAAAGGGGGACTTTAGATAACGGGGGACTTTTAGATAAAGGTGGATTTTAGATAACGGGGGACTTTTAGATAAAGGGGGACTTTTAGATAAAAGGGGACTTTAGATAACGGGGGACTTTTAGATAAAGGTGGACTTTTAGATAAAGGGGGACTTTAGATAACGGGGGACGTTTAGATAAAGGGGGACTTTTAGATAACGGGGGACTTTAGATAAAGGGAGATTTTTAGATAACACGGGAATTTAGATAAAGGGGGACTTTTAGATAAAGGGGGACTTTAGATAACGGGGGACTTTTAGATAAAGGTGGACTTTTAGATAACGGGGGACTTTTAGATAAAGGAGGACTTTAGATAACGGGGGACTTTTAGATAACGGGGGACTTTTAGATAAAGGGGGACTTTAGATAACGGGGGACTTTTAGATAAATGTGGACTTTTAGATAAAGGGGGACTTTAGATAACGGGGGACTTTTACATAAAGGTGGACTTTTAGATAAAGGGGGACTTTAGATAACGGGGGACTTTTAGATAAAGGGGGACTTTTAGATAACGGGGGACTTTAGATAAAGGGGGACTTTTAGATAAGATAACGGGGGACTTTAGATAAAGGGGGACTTTTAGATAAAGGGGGACTTTAGATAACGGGGGACTTTTAGATAAAGGTGGACTTTTAGATAAAGGGGGACTTTAGATAACGGGGGACTTTTAGATAAAGGTGGACTTTTAGATAAAGGGGGACTTTAGATAACGGGGGACTTTTAGATAAAGGTGGACTTTTAGATAAAGGGGGACTTTAGATAACGGGGGACTTTTAGATAAAGGTGGACTTTTAGATAAAGGGGGACTTTAGATAAAGGTGGACTTTTAGATAAAGGGGGACTTTAGATAACGGGGGACTTTTAGATAAAGGTGGACTTTTAGATAAAGGGGGACTTTAGATAACGGGGGACTTTAGATAACGGGGGACTTTTAGATAAAGGGGGACTTTTAGATAAAAGGGGACTTTAGATAACGGGGGACTTTTAGATAAAAGGGGACTTTAGATAACGGGGGACTTTTAGATAAAGGGGGACTTATAGATAACGGGGGATTTTTAGATAAAGGGGGACTTTAGATAACGGGGGACTTTTAGATAACGGGGGACTTTAGATAAAGGGAGACTTTAGATAAAGGGGGACTTTTAGATAAAGGGGGACTTTAGATAACGGGGGACTTTTAGATAAAGGTGGACTTTTAGATAACGGGGGACTTTTAGATAAAGGAGGACTTTAGATAACGGGGGACTTTTAGATAAAGGGGGACTTTAGATAACGTGGGACTTTTAGATAAAGGGGGACTTTAGATAACGGGGGACTTTTAGATAAAGGTGGACTTTTAGATAATGGGGGACTTTTAGATAAAGGAGGACTTTAGATAACGGGGGACTTTTAGATAAAGGGGGACTTTAGATAACGGGGGACTTTTAGATAAATGTGGACTTTTAGATAAAGGGGGACTTTAGATAACGGGGGACTTTTACATAAAGGTGGACTTTTAGATAAAGGGGGACTTTAGATAACGGGGGACTTTTAGATAAAGGGGGACTTTTAGATAAAGGGGGACTTTTAGATAAAGGGGGACTTTAGATAACGGGGGACTTTTAGATAAAGGTGGACTTTTAGATAAAGGGGGACTTTAGATAACGGGGGACTTTTAGATAAAGGTGGACTTTTAGATAACGGGGGACTCTTTAGATAAAGGGGGACTTTTAGATAACGGGGGACTTTTAGATAAAGGTGGACTTTTAGATAAAGGTGGACTTTAGATAACGGGGGACTTTTAGATAAAGGTGGACTTTAGATAACGGGGAACTTTTAGATAACGGGGGACTTTTAGATAAAGGTGGATTTTAGATAACGGGGGACTTTTAGATAAAGGTGGATTTTAGATAACGGGGGACTTTTAGATAAAGGGGGACTTTTAGATAAAAGGGGACTTTAGATAACGGGGGACTTTTAGATAAAGGGGGACTTTAGATAACGGCGGACTTTTAGATAAAGGTGGAATTTAGATAACGGGGGATTTTTAGATAACGGGGGACTTTTAGATAAAGGAGGACTTTAGATAAAGGGGGACTTTTAGATAACGGGGGACTTTTATATAAAGGTGGACTTTTAGATAAAGGGGGACTTTAGATGAAGGGGGACTTTTAGATAAAGGGAGACTTTTAGATAACGGGGGACTTTAGATAAAGGGAGACTTTTAGATAACACGGGACTTTAGATAAAGGGGGACTTTTAGATAAAGGGAGACTTTTATATAACGAGGGACTTTAGATAAAGGGGGACTTTTAGATAACGGGGGACTTTTAGATAACGGGGGACTTTAGATAAAGGGAGACTTTTAGATAACGGGGGACTTTTAGATAAATGAGGACTTTAGATAAAGGGGGACTTTTAGATAACGGGGGACTTTAGATAACGGGTGACTTTAGATAACGGGGGACTTTTAGATAAAGGTGGACTTTAGATAACGGGGGACTTTTAGATAACGGGGGACTTTTAGATAACGGGGGACTTTTAGATAAAGGGGGACTTTAGATAACGGGGGACTTTTAGATAAAGGTGGATTTTAGATAACGGGGGACTTTTAGATAAAGGGGGACTTTTAGATAAAAGGGGACTTTAGATAACGGGGGACTTTTAGATAAAGGTGGACTTTTAGATAAAGGGGGACTTTAGATAACGGGGGACGTTTAGATAAAGGGGGACTTTTAGATAACGGGGGACTTTAGATAAAGGGAGATTTTTAGATAACACGGGAATTTAGATAAAGGGGGACTTTTAGATAAAGGGGGACTTTAGATAACGGGGGACTTTTAGATAAAGGTGGACTTTTAGATAACGGGGGACTTTTAGATAAAGGAGGACTTTAGATAACGGGGGACTTTTAGATAACGGGGGACTTTTAGATAAAGGGGGACTTTAGATAACGGGGGACTTTTAGATAAATGTGGACTTTTAGATAAAGGGGGACTTTAGATAACGGGGGACTTTTACATAAAGGTGGACTTTTAGATAAAGGGGGACTTTAGATAACGGGGGACTTTTAGATAAAGGGGGACTTTTAGATAACGGGGGACTTTAGATAAAGGGGGACTTTTAGATAAGATAACGGGGGACTTTAGATAAAGGGGGACTTTTAGATAAAGGGGGACTTTAGATAACGGGGGACTTTTAGATAAAGGTGGACTTTTAGATAAAGGGGGACTTTAGATAACGGGGGACTTTTAGATAAAGGTGGACTTTTAGATAAAGGGGGACTTTAGATAACGGGGGACTTTTAGATAAAGGTGGACTTTTAGATAAAGGGGGACTTTAGATAACGGGGGACTTTTAGATAAAGGTGGACTTTTAGATAAAGGGGGACTTTAGATAAAGGTGGACTTTTAGATAAAGGGGGACTTTAGATAACGGGGGACTTTTAGATAAAGGTGGACTTTTAGATAAAGGGGGACTTTAGATAACGGGGGACTTTAGATAACGGGGGACTTTTAGATAAAGGGGGACTTTTAGATAAAAGGGGACTTTAGATAACGGGGGACTTTTAGATAAAAGGGGACTTTAGATAACGGGGGACTTTTAGATAAAGGGGGACTTATAGATAACGGGGGATTTTTAGATAAAGGGGGACTTTAGATAACGGGGGACTTTTAGATAACGGGGGACTTTAGATAAAGGGAGACTTTAGATAAAGGGGGACTTTTAGATAAAGGGGGACTTTAGATAACGGGGGACTTTTAGATAAAGGTGGACTTTTAGATAACGGGGGACTTTTAGATAAAGGAGGACTTTAGATAACGGGGGACTTTTAGATAAAGGGGGACTTTAGATAACGTGGGACTTTTAGATAAAGGGGGACTTTAGATAACGGGGGACTTTTAGATAAAGGTGGACTTTTAGATAATGGGGGACTTTTAGATAAAGGAGGACTTTAGATAACGGGGGACTTTTAGATAAAGGGGGACTTTAGATAACGGGGGACTTTTAGATAAATGTGGACTTTTAGATAAAGGGGGACTTTAGATAACGGGGGACTTTTACATAAAGGTGGACTTTTAGATAAAGGGGGACTTTAGATAACGGGGGACTTTTAGATAAAGGGGGACTTTTAGATAAAGGGGGACTTTTAGATAAAGGGGGACTTTAGATAACGGGGGACTTTTAGATAAAGGTGGACTTTTAGATAAAGGGGGACTTTAGATAACGGGGGACTTTTAGATAAAGGTGGACTTTTAGATAACGGGGGACTTTAGATAACGGGGGACTTTTAGATAAAGGGGGACTTTTAGATAAAGGGGGACTTTAGATAACGGGGGACTTTTAGATAAAGGGGGACTTTTAGATAAAGGGGGACTTTAGATAAAGGGGGACTTTTAGATAAAGGGGGACTTTAGATAACGGGGGACTTTTAGATAAAGGGGGACTTTTAGATAAAGGGGGACTTTAGATAACGGGGGACTTTTAGATAAAGGTGGACTTTTAGATAAAGGGGGACTTTAGATAACGGGGGACTTTTAGATAAAGGGGGACTTTTAGATAAAGGGGGACTTTAGATAACGGGGGACTTTTAGATAAAGGGGGACTTTAGATAACGGGGGATTTTTAGATAAAGGGGGACTTTAGATAACGGGGGACTTTAGATAACGGGGGACTTTAGATAACGGGGACTTTAGATAAAGGGGGACTTTTAGATAAAGGGGGACTTTAGATAACGGGGGACTTTTAGATAAAGGTGGACTTTTAGATAACGGGGGACTTTTAGATAAAGGGGACTTTAGATAACGGGCGACTTTTAGATAAAGGGGGACTTTAGATAACGGGGACTTTTAGATAAAGGGGGACTTTAGATAACGGGGGACTTTTAGATAAAGGGGGACTTTTAGATAACGGGGGACTTTAGATAAAGGGGGACTTTAGATAACGGGGGACTTTTAGATAAAGGGGGACTTTAGATAACGGGGGACTTTTAGATAAAGGGGGACTTTAGATAAAGGGGGACTTTAGATAACGGGGGACTTTTAGATAAAGGTGGACTTTTAGATAAAGGGGGACTTTAGATAACGGGGGACTTTTAGATAAAGGGGGACTTTTAGATAAAGGGGGACTTTAGATAACGGGGGACTTTTAGATAAAGGGGGACTTTTAGATAACGGGGGACTTTAGATAAAGGGGGACTTTTAGATAAAGGGGGACTTTAGATAACGGGGGACTTTTAGATAAAGGTGGACTTTTAGATAAAGGAGGACTTTAGATAACGGGGGACTTTTAGATAAAGGGGGACTTTAGATAACGGGGGACTTTTAGATAAAGGGGGACTTTAGATAACGGGGGACTTTTAGATAAAGGGGGACTTTTAGATAACGGGGGACTTTTAGATAAAGGGGGACTTTTAGATAACGGGGGACTTTTAGATAACGGGGGACTTTTAGATAAAGGGGGACTTTAGATAACGGGGGACTTTTAGATAACGGGGGACTTTTAGATAAAGGGGGACTTTAGATAACGGGGGACTTTTAGATAAGGGGGACTTTAGATAACGGGGGACTTTTAGATAAAGGGGGACTTTAGATAACGGGGGACTTTTAGATAAAGGGGGACTTTTAGATAAAGGGGGACTTTAGATAACGGGGGACTTTTAGATAAAGGGGGACTTTTAGATAACGGGGGACTTTAGATAACGGGGGACTTTTAGATAACGGGGGACTTTAGATAACGGGGGACTTTTAGATAAAGGGGGACTTTTAGATAACGGGGGACTTTAGATAACGGGGGACTTTTAGATAAAGGGGGACTTTAGATAACGGGGGACTTTTAGATAAAGGGGGACTTTTAGATAAAGGGGGACTTTTAGATAACGGGGGACTTTTAGATAAAGGGGGACTTTTAGATAAAGGGGGACTTTAGATAACGGGGGACTTTTAGATAAAGGGGGACTTTTAGATAAAGGGGGACTTTAGATAACGGGGGACTTTTAGATAAAGGGGGACTTTTAGATAACGGGGGACTTTAGATAACGGGGGACTTTTAGATAAAGGGGGACTTTAGATAACGGGGGACTTTAGATAACGGGGGACTTTTAGATAACGGGGGACTTTTAGATAAAGGGGACTTTAGATAACGGGGGACTTTTAGATAAAAGGGGACTTTAGATAACGGGGGACTTTTAGATAAAGGGGGACTTTAGATAACGGGGGACTTTAGATAACGGGGGACTTTTAGATAACGGGGGACTTTAGATAAAGGGGGACTTTAGATAAAGGGGGACTTTTAGATAAAGGGGGACTTTAGATAACGGGGGACTTTTAGATAAAGGGGACTTTAGATAACGGGGGACTTTTAGATAACGGGGGACTTTTAGATAACGGGGGACTTTTAGATAAAGGGGGACTTTAGATAACGGGGGACTTTTAGATAACGGGGGACTTTAGAACAGGGAGGACCAGGACTCGAGATCTCAGCCTGAGGGAACCCTTTATGTAAGTACCGGTACAGTAAGGTGATCAGTGAAAGCTAAAGTTCTGCTAAACGCAAAACACGTTAGTCAACCCAAAGGCACCTGGGAGGCGCCTCTCCTTACGCGATATGATATATCTACCGTACCGGTAGGCCTACCTATATTTGTCTGTCTGTATACAGTATACCAGTATACAGATGCCAGGTTTGCGTAAGAATTATATGATAATGCCTAAAAGTGCCGTATTTTGAATTATTGTGAAATTTCTACACGGATTTGAAGCTGCGCCGCAAAATATTGTAGTTCCACTCGTTTACCATATCTCCTGTATCTCTATATTTTCTATGATTAAGTTAGAGGCCTAACAGTACCGCTATTTACATGTACTAATTATAAAGTGTAATTTATTCGTAATTTATATCAATCAATACTTTGTATTTTTTGTAATAATTGAGATGCTACAATCAGTACCATCACAACTGGACTCATAATTTGGAGTTGGTGTAACATTATGGTATATGAACTTCGTAGCCTGTTGTATTGTAATTGTAACCTTTTGGCATGAAATCATAAAGCAGTTGGCCTATGCAAATTAGAGTCTAACAGAATCAGAATGTCTTCTTCATAATAATTGACTTTATGAATGCGAAGGAGAGTCCACACTCACGTGTTCTTAGGTGTCGTGCCGTACATCATGTGACGTAGGCTACCGCGTACCGGTAACTAACTCTAATAAGTAGTGACAAACTCACCTGATGTCTTGGGCGGCCAACAATAGAAGGGAACACGGCCCTGGGGGCGTCATCTCCAGCGAATCCCGCCTTGCACATTCCCGAACCATT
>JAUCBJ010004246.1:0-19067 GCA_032718475.1 Nemertoderma westbladi
ATATTTTAATATATTTATATAATTTAAATAATTTATTATAATGTGTTTAATTGTTGCGTGATTTATACATATCATAATATAAGGTTCATTGGAATTATAAATGTGAATATTATAATTATTACATTTATTTATTTTCATTTTCCCTCATAATCGAGGAGTATAAATACGTTGTTTGTTTTATTTTTTATTTGAAATAACAAAGAAAACGGCAACCTAATAAAACTCGAAACAACAGCAAGGATTCCTACTCGCTTCTGACGCACATGAAGAATAGCGGAGCCCTGAAGTATAATTGATTATCTTCCTGAAATAAATCTTTCCTCCAGAAAAAAAAAACGAAAGAAAGCAGCCCATTGAAAGGCGCAAACAATTAATATTTCTTAAAAGTAACAGTCAGGTAAGAGAAATTAAATGTAGTTGAATTCAATTGACGGTGGGGGGGGGGGGGGGGGTGTACTAATATTCCATAGCAGCAACAAGGCTGGATGCCTTCTCCAGGGCCCGAAGTGGGTTGTGATTGGCCGTCTATATTTAGCATGTTAAAGAGTGTGCTGATCGACATGCGATGTGATATTCGGCGGATCCAACGAAGTGAACGAAGTTTTATTAACAACGTTTGAACGGAACCGCTTATGTACCGCCATGGGTAGTATAATAATAGTATTAATGTAATAAATGTATAATAATAATAATATAACATAATTGAAATAACTCAAGACTAAATTATAAACTATAGGCCTGTCATGCTTTACATGGGCTGCAGACCATTACCACTTATGATATTAATTAACCCAGGTAATATTACTACAATGTCATGAGTAAAGTGTTCTTTACTATTGGTGAGTAATAAAACGTTAATAAATACCATAAGTAGCAGCGCATTTAACCTACAGTACAAACAGCATGCAGACAGACAAAGATACAGACAGACAAAGATACAGACAGACAAAGATACAGACAGAGAAAGATACAGACAGACAAAGATACAGACAGAGAAAGATACAGACAGACAAAGATACAGACAGACAAAGATACAGACAGACAAAGATACAGACAGAGAAAGATACAGACAGAGAAAGATACAGACAGCAAATATACTGACAGACAAAGATACAGACAGACAAAGATACAGACAGAGAAAGATTCAAACAGACAAAGATACAGACAGAGAAAGATACAGACAGACAAAGATACAGACAGAGAAAGATACAGACAGACAAAGATACAGACAGACAAAGATACAGACAGACAAAGATACAGACAGAGAAAGATACAGACAGCAAATATACAGACAGACAAAGATACAGACAGACAAAGATATAGACAGAGAAAGATTCAGACAGACAAAGATACAGACAGAGAAAGATACAGACAGAGAAAGATACAGACAGACAAAGATACAGACAGAGAAAGATACAGACAGAGAAAGATACAGACAGCAAATATACAGACAGACAAAGATACAGACAGACAAATATACAGACAGACAAACATATAGACAGACAAAGATACAGACAGACAAACATATAGACAGACAAAGATACAGACAGACAAACATATAGACAGACAAAGATACAGACATACAAACAAACAGATGCAAACAGTAAGTAACAAACATTATATATTTTTTTATATTTTTTTTTAGTACAGTATATATTTTTATTTTTTATTATACCTAGCAATCAATATATATAATTAATTCTTTACCCCTGGGCGCGCAATGCTCGACCCAGGGGGTAAGGTGTAACTATACAGTAACTACTTAATATACACACAACACCCCCCCCCCCTACACACACTACTCACACCCATACAGACAGCTACTCACCTTATACCTACACTATTCCATCTTTCTCAGTTTTGTTCCCTTCGGGTTTCCCGGTGTTTTCTTACCTGCCAGCTCCCTTTCAATCCTCCTCCGTTCTTTCTCTACCTCCTGTTCCGCCTTCTTCTGCCTACAGTCTTCCATCACCGTCTGGTGGTGCACCGTTTTCTGAAACTCAGAAAATGTCATGGTTACGGGTGTTCCATACAAGTTATACTGAACTTTTTAGGGCAGTACAAATAACCTGGTTCTCCACGCTTGTAGTGACGCGCATGTAGGTTCATCTCGGTACCATCATCCCGAACCGCACTGATCAGTTGGGTGCAGTGGGTACACCGTCGACCTTCCGTGTTGGTTCCTAGTCCACGCTTCCTGGAAATAATTGACACAGGCGGCACAGCAATTGATTTCACAGGTGCTGGTGCCAATACAGGAACTTTCCTTTCTGTATATGGACACACTGGCGGTTTTACCTGTGCTGATGGGCCGACAACCTGGGCCAAGGCCTCACCCAACATGGTGCCTGTGATCTGAGCAGGCTCGGTTAGGTCTATATCCAACCTTCTCAGCTCCTCCGTGGCCTCTGGGGTAGGGTTAACCACCTCAATCTGCCTCCTCTCCCGTTTTCTTTGGTTATCGTACGGTTTTATTACATCAACTAAGGTGGTCTTCAGTTGTGAATAACGGTAATCACCACCTTCCTTAGGCATTACCTCAGCCTTATACTTACCAAGTATATTCCTATACCTCTTACCCTCATCTCCTACCTCTTGGAGCCACGCATCAATCCATACAAATACTCGCGCTGTGTACTGTACTCAGTCACCAACATATCCGCAAGGAAGTTCTCACCAACATCCACACCGTGCCAGCCCTTGGCGTTGCCATAGCTACCAAAGGGTTGACTAACGGCACCAACATCCAACCCAAACGACACATCCAACATACCCTTGGCCTCACCACGTACTTGTTCCAAGTGGAGCAAGTATTGTAGGTTGGCCCGCTCATACCTACACTGCAACATCTCACTCACCTGCTGGGACATATCATGCGCACTTCTACCTGACCTACGCATCTCGTCCATCACCGTCTTGCACACACCCTTTCTATACGTGAACACTGCAGGGAACATATTCTGCACACGCTGAGGCAACTTACTCAAGTACCGCGGGTCAGAACTCACCCATGATTGCGCTTGCACACCGCACGTCCCACCCTGGCACCTCAACTCAGATGCAAATATATAATATTGCCCTGTGTTTGGCATGCCAGGGCTGCCACCACCCGTACCTACCACAACACGTGGCCTACCTAACCTACGCTTCACTGCCACTCCAGTATCACACCGCAAACACGGTAGACCTTTCACACCCACTAACCCTTTCATTATGGTCTCAGGAGCCCATACAAACATCGGGTGTATACAGTAAGACTCCGGTCTCGGCAACGCTTGTGGCACCCTCGGCTGCAGTTCACCCGGAGGTGGCGAACGCCACAGTGACTCACCTTCCCATCTCGATGGGGAATTGTACTCCCTAGTACCAGGTACCAGCCCCAACTTGGTCAACTCTTTCAACATCCACTCTGACTGAGCCGGGCTCACTGTCTGACTCCAATTATACTCACCACCATCTTCATCAACCTCAGGCTCCACAATACCACTCACCCTCTCATCGCGCATATACGAACTCTCACTCTCACTCACTCCCACCATACCAGGAATTTTCAAACCCAACATCGCCTGTTCAAGTGGATCATCCATTGGCATACTCACACTGGAGGACGAAGGCTGACTCTCGCTGGTAGGCTGGAGAGATTCCAGATAGCTCTTCAATTTGTCCATTGCAGTCCCCTTCCGTACGTCTTTCTTTGCCAGCAGTGTCTTCCTGTACTTTCCGTGCTCCGATTTCGTCGCCACATCTCTGTAGGTCACCGCCTTTAACTTACCGTAGCCAACCAGGTTCATACCTTCGTCCTTCTGGAATTCCGCTTGCTGCCTCGCTAACTCACGTTTACCTTCACCTTCACACATCTCCTTCACAACCTCGAACATACACGCATATTCAACCAACTTCTGCGCCCACTCCTGCTTGTCGTTACTCACAGCAAAGAATTTCACGTACCCCATATCATTTTCCAATATCCACTTGAACGTATGACCTTTGTACTGCCCAATCTGCATATTGTACTTTCCCAACACATTCATTTCATCCGTAACATCGCCACCTAACAATCGCACACGACTCACCGCACTCTCACGTTCCTCATCCATACTCCTAAGTACCTGGCTAGATTTGCCAGATTTACGTAAGGTCTTTGCTGCTACAGCAAGGTGAGTAGCGCTCAGCAAAAGCTCACCAGAGTCTGTAAATCGCAGTTTCGGCCTAATTAGGCGAGACATAATGTAATAGACCTAAGTTATAGCCTATGTATCCAAGTAATCAGGTAGGCCTAATCCTATAAATTACAGTAAATTAATATTTTAAAATAAATGTGATACAACTTTACCTTTAACTAAACGTTTACCAAACCTGTAATCTTCTTATAATATCCAATGTAATCTTTGTGAGCAATGTAATCTTTTGTAGCAAATAATTCAATAGCCAATATCGCGCACCTAATTTCACCGGTAAATTACATAAGTAATAAACCAATAATGATTTTAAGGCTGTCGATTTCGAACCAATATTGGTTACAAACCTTCCCGCCTGGTTCCATTTCCTTGTGTTTCCAAGACTCCAGCCAATCAACGGCTGCTCCCTCAAACAAACGTTTTAGATTAGGCTAACCCTTCTTGGCTATTCAATACATTTGATTGGATATGACAACCACAGCCCTACCTGTTACTTTTCCAAGAAAACCTTTCCCCCGGGTTGTACTAGCTGCGATTCATGCACGCACAGCCTAAAGATAAAGGTGACGTTATCTTACAGGTTCATTAGAATGACGTTGGAGGGACGACGAATACAGTTCGTGTAGAGACAGATAGGTGGCGTTGGTCTACGATACAATACCGGTATGGAACCTGGTAAACTAGTGGCGTGGGACGACGTAACAATATGGAACCTGGTAAACTAGTTGACAAAGAATTCTAATAATATGAACGATATTAAAAATATCTTAATAATTATAATAAATTAAAATATAATTTATATATATTTTAATATATTTATATAATTTAAATAATTTATTATAATGTGTTTAATTGTTGCGTGATTTATACATATCATAATATAAGGTTCATTGGAATTATAAATGTGAATATTATAATTATTACATTTATTTATTTTCATTTTCCCTCATAATCGAGGAGTATAAATACGTTGTTTGTTTTATTTTTTTTTTGAAATAACAAAGAAAACTGCAACCTAATAAAACTCGAAACAACAGCAAGGATTCCTACTCGCTACTGACGCACATGAAGAATAGCGGAGCCCTGAAGTATAAATGAATATCTTCCTGAAATAAATCTTTCCTCCAGAAAAAAACGAAAGAAAGCAGCCCATTGAAAGGCGCAAACAATTAATATTTTTTAAAAGTAGCAGTCAGGTAAGAGAAATTAAATGTAGTTGAATTCAATTGACGGTGGGGGGAGGGGGGGGGGGGGGGTTGTACTAATATTCCATAGCAGCAACAAGGCTGGTTGCCTTCTCCAGGGCCCGAAGTGGGTTGTGATTGGCCGTCTATATTTAGCTAAATCAAGAGGATTCCATTTTACTGAATTCTTTAATGGAAGCGACTTCCTATTGGCTGTAGTAAAAGGCGCAAGGGAATCCCTTGTTTGTAAATAGTATTATGTGTTACGGTTGCTATAATACGTACCAGAATGTTATAATTTAATGAATTAATGTTATAAAAAGGAAATTAATTATCCGAATTAAATGAATTCGCATCAATAATATGCTTAGAAATTATACAGTCGGGGTCTCAAAGTGCATCTGTTCTTTGAGATTTTCTCAAAGTTTTTCTAAAAGTATCTAAAAGTCATTACATTACTCCCAACGGCCGCTTTGAATTCTTGTAGACACTTTTAGTTGGGAATCTCAAAGTGATTTCCTGCTTTTAGGCACTTTGAATTCTTTGAGAAATGTTACTTTGGGGTAGTTTGCGGCACTTTTAATTCTTTGAGAAAATAAACTCCGAGGTATTCCTGATTGACAGCTCGTGGTAAGTTAACTGAGAGGCAGAGGCATTCTCGGGGAAACAATATTATGCGGGCAACAAAGCGATACTTGTGTGCTGGCCAGTTGTTGCATCGAAGCTATATTCCCATTAATTTATCAAATTGAGGTTCCTAAGGTCATTACGGGATGGGTTTTCGGTCGCAAGTACAAATTGAATTTACGGCACCCTAAAATCTTTCTAAAAACATTCATTCAAATAATACATGAAACATAATTAGTGAAACAAGATTAACTTGACAAGATTGATTATTTTAATAACATAATACAATATCAGATTAACAATTAATATAAGAGAAACTGCACTGTAGTATCTCTGTGTATACGCAGTTTCATTATAATGACCTAAAGAAACCCTGTTGGGTGAAAGCTTGTAATAACATTTGTTATTCATTTCATTAGTCACCTCCGGTCAAACCGTACTACCTTAACTGTTTAATTAATATGATAACTACTGTATGTTGACGAGAGCGCGAGAATTCCTTCTTAAAAACTAAGAAAGGCTTTCGACTTTCAAGTACGATAGAACGGCTACAAACTTGTGTTGTTTTAGCTTAATAGAGATATTAAAATATCCCCTGCCGCTGGCGTTTATATTTGAGCATATTTTAAATGTTTGCCTCATATTCAATTGATGTGTACCGCCTTCTGGCAAATCGGCACCCAGTTTAAACTATCAATCACAGCTAGTGAGTATCGACCCACGGACGGCAACCTTCAAACAAACAGGTACAGAGTCGGAAAGAACTGTCACATGCTTTGCTTGGCTTGTGGGTATACCATTTGATTATATAATAGATTTTGGCAGACTGGGCGGTCGCTCTGACCATATGCATTGCGCACCAACAATGCCTAAAACATCTATGGGAACAGCCAATTAGTGCGCTTGAATCATTTCTCTTTATTCCTGCCTCCATCTTTATTCTTTACTTTGTATAACACAATTTACAGTGCGGCAAAGTATGGCTGGTTGACCATGGAAATGCATTGGTAAAGGTATTCGGCGTTCACGTGGGCTTAACAAATTTAAACAGTACAGTTTTAGCACTATACATTAATATAGATAGGGCAACAGACAAACTGTCTAAGACACAAACACCAACATATTCCGATAGCCCGTAATTATGGCGTCTCGAAAGAGTCCAAATATAAATTAATAAAATCCTCTATGAAACAATAAAAATACCTACAAAAAATACTGCTGTATTAAATATTAGTTACTGCAGTAACAAATATTTATTACTGCAGTAATAAATGCTGATATTGGATTGAGACAAATACAAACAATAAAAAAAAACAACACAAAACAAACTATGGCTGTAATACCCACCACCAGGAAACAATCATACTTTAAAAATAACTTTTAGGTAGGAGTGGGAAAAGTCCAACAATATATTATTTACAGGTTTATTTACATGGCCAATGTTGGGAGACCGGCCCCGTCCGTCGTCCGTCGTAATTTTATTACTGCAGTAATAAATATTTATTACTGCAGTAACAAATATTTATTACTGCAGTAACAAATATTTATTACTGCAATAATGAATATTAATAAATTAATGTTATTACTGCAGTAAGTTTAATTCTTACTTTCAGTAACAAATATTTATTACTGCAGTATTTTTTGGAGGCATCTTTATTGTTTCATAGAGGTTTTTATTACTTATATTTTACCCTATAGACAAAGTCAATATACCCCATACCATAGCCAGCTTCAGGCAGGACTGTATGAAATGACTGACAGTACTACTTTGAAATCTTTGAGGACACTTTGTCATTTTCTTGGACCACTTTTAGAAATTTGAGACACTTTTAGTTCTTTGAGAAAATCTCAAAGAACAGATGCACTTTGAGACCCCGACTGTATATACTGTATTTTTATTGTTTATTTTATTCCATACCTCTAATAAGGCTGCGATATGAGTAAAGTTCGTCAAAAATAACTATATGGGGCCGAAAACATCAGGAAAAAACACATGATGGAAAAGCATATTATAGTTGGAAATACATCAGAATTGTATCGTTTCATAGGTATTTACAGTCGTTGCTCGGCGACACAAAACCCCCCACGCCATTGGTCTGGGGTTTGAGGGGGGGGGGGGGGGGGGGGGGGTGCTCCGCCTTCCTCTCGTAGGGCCTCTTGGCTAAGATTAGCATGGCGCCCCTGCTTCCGGGTGCATGGCTAATATTCATATTATCAATCTTTAATTTAATATTTATTGGTGCAATATATCCTGTATAATGGGCTGTTAGTAAATTAATAAAGTGTTTCAAATCTGGTAATAGATTAGATTGTGGCAATTAACGTGGTCTTAGTATAATGACAACACTGTTAAAGTTTTTTGATATAATAATTTACAATCGGTTAAAATATTGGATTAATTTAGATAAATGTCAGGCAGGAGCTCAAAAGGGCCGAGGGTGCATTGAACACATCCTCGGACTTCGACTCATTATAGATTATGCAATTTTCAAGAAGTCTAAATTATACGTCGTTCTCATTGATTTTAGTAAGGCGTATGTATGACCGTGTTCCACGTGATAAAATGTTTGAACTACTTAAATCTTCAGGGTGTGGTTTTCGGATGTTATTTATTATTAAAGCGCTGTATTCTGCAACAAAATCTATATTAAGATCTGCTGTAACTCTGACTACTATTGGGGTCCGCCAGGGGGCGCCTTCAAGTGGGATTTTATTTTGTATGTATCTTAATAAACTTGTTATCATGTTAAAAGAAGCTGTTAAATGTGATGGTTTCCTTGGTGCTTTAGTTTGCCTTTTGTTTATGGACGATACAGTAATAGTATCAACTTCTAGGAAAAATTGTGAAATTAAATTACGAGCTCTATACGATTATTGTACTGTTTTTGGTATGGCAATTAATCAAAAGAAAGCAAATTTTTTGTAATAAACGGTAATGTTGATGACAGTAAACCATTTATTTTAGGTACTACAGTTATTTCTACATGTGAATTGTATGTCTTAGTATTATTTCCGTGCTTCGTTATTTAATAATGTGATTAGATAAAAAAATAAATTAATGAAATATAATTCATCTGTTAATTATTACAAAAAAAAATCCAAAATTATATTAACATTTATATAGTTTTGAATTAAATGTTTCGAAATCAACAGTCATTCAATGAACTTATACAGCAGTGTCATACAGTATATCGCGTATCCCTTGGTTTAATCACTATTCTTTATTCAAGTATAACTGAATCCTGGCCCGGCGCCTTCACCCTCCACTGATAATTTAAAATCGTAACTTATTCAATCTTTGACTAAATTAAACCAAACTTGGAAAACATGTAATCTTGTTGTACTACCTTTGACGTCACAATACACTAATACACTTCGGTGAACAAATAAAATACATTTTACCAATACTGTACAAATCTTATTGCAATAAAATATATTATTTCTATATAGAAACGGAGTGGAGGTGTGCCAGTATACTCAACTGTATACCATATTACTGTATTACGATTATTCTTAGTAGTAGGGTCTTGGCCGGCTCTCTGACACTTGGACCTCACTGACACCCATTGGGTGTCATATGAAACCCAATTATCACCCCATGGGTGTCATTGGGTGTCATTGGCGCCAGACTGTCTGGGTGACACCTCCCAATTAGACTAATTAGACCCTAATTGACAGGTGTCATAAATTAATTAGTACAATTAAACCCTAACAGGTGTCCTATTAGGGTTTAATTGATTATCCTAATTAATCAGACTGATTAGCGCCCTGACAACAATGGGTCATCAGTGTTGTCCAACTGTCACAAAGCCGGCTCAAGTGTCATAAGTGACACCGCGGCTCTTTTATTCATTAATACCTATTTATTTATATTTAATTTTAATTAATTATTTGCATTTTATTTTACTTTATTTATTCATTTGTACTTTATTTTAAATTAATTAATTGTATTAACTTTACTTTATACATTGATTTCTATTTTTAGATTAATTAGTTTTTATATTACCAATGAGATCACTATGACATAATGTCTATATTTAACTTTATAATTACCTATCGCATCCCACCACATTCCCGGCAACTATCAACTACGTTCATCGGCGGGGGGCCCCTCCTCTGCCCTCATTATTCCTTAACTAGATACGACAGGCAGTGAATCTACACGTAAACCCCCAAGGCCCCAAAACCCCCAACCCCCATAAGTCACAAATTTCTCAGATCATGTTCCCATTGCTGTGAATATATCCATAGGCCCCACCACTCCCAATAAGGATAGTGATATAGATACTAAGGTACACTGTGCTACTCGAAACTTACGTCATTTCGACTGGGATAGAGCTAGTGAAAAACAGATACAAAATTATAAAGATGATGTGAATAAAGTTTTGTGCACCCTTCTCCATCACAAATCACTAAACGGTAACTCATCTGTGCCCAATCTCGATTATCAAATGATTCAGGTCCAGGATGCAATATTTAATGCAGCTAATGCCCATATACCAACACGTAGGCCACTTAGGTTGAGCAGGAACATTCGTATACGCTCGAATATGCTGCGCAGGCGAAGCCAAACTACTTCCCAGTTATATAAACTTTGGTGTCAACAGGGCAAAAATGAGGATGATGCTGTTAGAACTACATTTAAGGATTCTAAACGGGCTACTCGCCGGATGAAAAATTTTCTCAGCAAAAATATAGTTGCTAACAGAGTCCACAAGCAGATGCGCAGTCACAGCAGCAACCCGAGACACTTCTGGAGCAATATAAAGAGGAAAACACAGGAGGATCCAATACCATTGTCCACACAATCCAAATTGAGGACACATTACTACAAAAACTTATCACATGATGATGACCCTGTCAAAGCCGGGAATATGTACGACAAACTTGAAACAGCATGTAGTGACTCTACTCCGCCAAATATCTCACCTCTCGCTATTCAGAAGGCTATACTCAACCTTTCTAAAAGGAAAGCCGACGACTGTGCATCCCTTACAGCGAAACACCTGCTCCATCTTGACCCATATCCCATTTGCCATGTATTGAGTCAAATTATTAATAATTGCTTTTCCCTAGGCGCTGTACCATCTTTATTTGGTCATTCTTTGCTTACAAGCCTATTTAAAGGGAAAGGTAAAGACAAACTGGAACCAACATCTTATAGGCATATAGCATCCATCAGCATTTTTGCTAAGGTATTTGAACGTATCGTCCTGGTGCACTACTTGGGCCCGATTCTTACCCATGACCATCAGACAGCTTATAAAAAAGGGATAGGTACATACATTGTTATCGGTACGATGTTAGAATGCATTGAATATTTTCTCTCCAACAACTCTAATATTTTTGTATGTCAGCTCGATCTCAAGTCAGCGTTTGATGAAGTGGACCATTTTATATTGGCCGACAAACTATTGGAAGTCATTAACCCTTATGTTGTTCGAACTCTCCTAGCTTACTACCAATGTAGTTGCATCTTTGAATGTTTGAAGTAGTTCCTCGCCCTGAGCACCGTCGTATGCATAATAAAGGAAGGATGAAATGATCTTTAGGTGCCGCTGTAATTATAATTACAGCGGCACCTAAAGATCATTTCATCCTTCCTTTATAGTTGCATCTTTCTTAAGTTTGGAAACCGCGTCGATCTTACACCAATCGGGGTCCGGCATGGTGTGAAACAGGGTTCCTTATTATCACCAGCACTGTTTAACTTGTATACAAAGGGCATTATCAAAGGTCTTGAGGACTCTAAGTTAGGCTGCAGAATAAACTCGGTTTGGTTTGGCGCCTTTACATATGCAGATGACTTTTTATTACTGGCGACATCACCTGCAGACATTGAAGCTATGTCGGAAATAATCAAAGTTGAGGCTTCTCGGGTCAACCTAATCATAGAGTCTAGTAAAACGAAATGGTGTATGATTCACCGAACCAAAGCATATATCCCATGCTTTATTAACATTGCTGGCCAACCACCTTAACATACTTGGATACAAATTAACTAACTCAGATACTGCATTATCTGATTCCGTACAAACACTTGCGATGATGTCTCAAGTGTTTCACACCAATGGTTGGACGACGCGGTGGCTTGAGCCTGTTGTTATTTTCAAGCTATGGCGATCACTGGTTTTACCAGTACTACTCAACTCCCTTAAGTTCAACATTGGAGCATTCAGCGCCTCTGAGGTGGATAAGTTAGATTGCTACTATAGGAAAGTTCTGAGGAGCCTCCTGCACCTTGGCTCTTATATTGGTAATGCAACACTATACCAAGTGACTAACTGTAGACCTCTATCCATTGAAGCGTATCGCAATTCCGTTAGCACTATCTTCCGTTCTTTGTCCTGTCCTAACACACCTCTCCAACTTGGTTTAAGATTCTGTATCATAAAGAACCGTAGTAACCCAATGGACTACAGAGGTCTTACCAGTAGTTATGTCGGCGCACGGAAGTCATTCTCCTTGCCAGGACTGGAATCGATCCTCACCTATAAGTATGACTCACCTGGGCTTATCGCTCAAATCGAAATAGGAAAACCCACAGTGTCAAACATAGTTACTGATCAATTCATTGGCTCTTGCTTTTCATTACGATCTATTTCGCTTGAATCAAAAATAAAACGCATTATGGAATACATAGCTGTCCAATACTAACACGCTATTTTATGTATTTTTGTGCTTTTGCCTATAAACTTTGCAGTTAAATTATTGTAAATCTTCAGCCCATACACGGAATTTATCTTTGTGATCTTTAGTAATAATTGTTGTTCTTTTTTTTATCTCTGGACGTACTACCATATTTTACTTAATATATTGTGCATAATATATTTTAAATATCAATCTTATTTGATTATTAAATGAATGAAATGAAATGAAATATAAATGAGCGGTCCCGTCTGTTAGCAGCCCCTTTGATGACTCACTAATAATCCCAACGCGACCTTGACTACACCAAATCCGTATATCGCTCAAGGCTAATGTTCCAGCGGCCCTCCTTTGTTCTCACTATAGCCAGCATCACTTGGGTCCTTTACTATATCCAGGCATCCCGTATTAACTTTACTTTATACATTGATTTCTATTTTTAGATTAATTAGTTTTTATATTACTTACCGCTACTAAATGAGATCATTATTAGAATACTTTATACATTGATTTCTATTTTTAGATTAATTAGTTTTTATATTACTTACCGCTACTAAATGAGATCATTATTAGCAGCATCTAACCATAGACTTGCAGCTTTATTTAGCCCTAGGTTATACAATACAGCTCCCTTACTTGTAACTATTTTGGAGTTAATGTTAGCGAAGGGCCTAAACTTAAGACAAGCTATCGCCTAGGTTACCAGTTACGCATGAATGAGCAATTTATCGGGGCCCCTCTTAAAATTCTTTGTGCTGCGTCAGGATTGCCTCATTTAAGGAAGCCGCATCCCTATCGATAATCTAATTATGGTATCGCTAATCATTTTCAGTATACTGTATAATTAAATAGGGCCCTCTTTTAATACATAAGTTTATATTATATACAGTTTATCTTCAATTTAATCTGTTTTTATTTACAACCCTAATTGTTCTACTGTAATTTATGTTTTATAATAAGAAGCTATCCGGTTAATCCGTATTAATTTTCTTTGTACTGAGGTTATCGAGGGCGCTCTTTTCAATGGTCCTATTCTCAAAACGATCTAACCTACTGTATAATTAATTACTTAAGACTGCGAGGTATGTAAAAGCTTTTGCTGAATTGTCCGGTTATTTTTCCTTATTTTTCCCGTAAAATACTCTGTAGTTGGTTTACCAGGCATAAAAGGGCCGTGTCCTTGCTGTACTGGTGTTTCAGCGGACATAAAAGCTATTTCTTCTGTATTTGTACTTTAGAGGACATAATCCGTAATTCCGTGACGTAAAAGCTCGATACTCTTGAAAACAGTGTCGCTACCATGACGACGGCTAGCAGCTGATATTGCCACATCGACGTTTCTTTGTTTCTCTGTTCTCTCGTTGTTCAGGTTGACCAATCAGAGCGTTTGTTATCTCTGTGTTGGAGGTATATACAGAAACTCAGTAGTTCAGTGTTATGTTTTTGCCCAGAGCCTAAGAACCGGCTTTGGCACCTCCGTGTTTCAGTTTTTAGTCTTACACTAGTAGGTTTAATTACAAGGACATATATCCTTTAACTGCTAACTGATCATACATACTGACTGCTGAAACATTGCAAACTCATAACAATCAGTGTTTTCATTGTTGTTTTATACTGCTATTTACCGTCAGTTCTTCATAATATGGTTGATGAATTATTATATTTGGAATAACGATAAATAACCCCGAAACCCAATATTCTTGATATACCGAAGGTAAGAGAGAAGGGTTACAGATAAACGATTGTGACTTATGTTAAAGTGGTTTGAAGTGAATCTAATGTTATTTGATAGACCCTACATGAGTCAGTCTGTGTTCCTTTTATATGTGACTAAAATCAGTGAAGATTGGCAGATTAGTGTGCAGTATTGTGCAGCATTGTGTATGAGTGAGTCTGTTAAAGAAGCAATTCCTAAAGAATGCGCCATATATGTGAATTATAATTAAGCCATATCGTTGTGAGTAGTTTAAGTCATAACTCTGTTTATATAGATAAAGCGCCACGTCCTAAAGGAACTGTTAATATTACCGAAGGTGAATAATATTGTCAGAGATTATATAGTACTGTCAGTCGAATAATACATTAGGCTTACATAGCAATAAAATTAAACCGTCGAACCCAATCTCCCGGGAATATCCAGCGGGTGAATGATCGCGCACAGATTGGTTTCGACTAGTGTAGTGAATCAAATACTTGTCATAGACTAAAAACCGATTTAATATCTAGAAGACATCTTAATTTGGTGGGTTAAACTGCCAAAGGTCTGAAAGCGCGAACATTAAAGGATATAGCTTCTGTATTGCAGTAGGCAATAAAGCTGAAGTACCGGCAACCGGTACCCAGTAGGCCTGACTACCTAACCACCCGGACCGGTACCTACAGCAGTACAGGTACAGCAGTATTATTCGATTTTGATAATTATATACCGGTAGGCCTTAATAATTAATCAGGAAGGGCCCGCCCTGGTTTTTTATTGAGATTTTTACTTATTTCTGTCAAGTTTTATTTATTTGTAGGCCAGTATTGAACAGAAGGCGTGTAAGCCTGATCAGATTGTACAGACAATTTGTAGGCTGAGCTGTTGTCTGATTGCTGTTAAGTCTGAACGGATTGCAGTGTGTGTAGGTCACTTGTCCGATAAAGAACGGTTGGGAAGTTGGGGTAGCCATTGCTGTAAAGTAAACCCCCAATTAAAGAATAAGTCGTACTACTGGGTTAGAACGCATACTACCTAACTATTTCGGAGTCTGCATGTCCTGTAGTTTATTTAGGCTTGAGAGTAGTCTGCCATCGTTTGGTCTGTACTTTGTTTGTGTAGTCTGTACAGGTAGCGTATAATATCATTTAGATAATTTGTAGGCTGGATAGTTGTCTGTCTGTTATTAGGTCTGAACGGATTGCAGTGTGTGTAGAGCCCTTGTCCGATAAAGAACGGTTGGGAAGTTGGGGTAGCCATTGCTGTAAAGTAAACCCCCAATTAAAGAATAAGTCGTACTACTGGGTTAGAACGCATACTACCTAACTATTTCGGAGTCTGCATGTCCTGTAGTTTATTTAGGCTTGATAGTAGTCTGTCAGTATTTAGTCTGCATTTTTGTTTGAGTGGTTTGTACGCGTAGCGTAATATTTATTATTCAGAGTTTATGCGATTATCCGCAACATTCATTCCCTAAGTTTGTTCCTACAGTAATTGTGTTTGTTATACATACCGCTATAGTTAAATTAACCCCGGTACTATACGGGCTGCTCGGCGTAGGTAAAGACTGGTGATTTTGTGCATCGGTCACTCCAGCAGATGCCGTGGTTCTTTTAGCTGTTCAAGTATATTTAACTACTGATTATCTGTTATACAAGTACTCGTACCTAATTTAGGGTTTAGTGTACAGTACTTTCCGAAGTAATTATTGTAGACATTATATCTGTGTTGTAAAGTGGTTGATAGGCACATTCGATTAGCTCTATTAACTTCTAGGTAGGAACACTCCGTGATACATAACGTAGAACCTATAGCGATACGGCTATAGGTCGTCAGGCGGTGGTATTTTCCTATCTAGACAACGCAGTGTATTTACTACTACTTATTATTTCAAATACCGTAGTACCCTGTCCGTTGTAATAACCGGTTATCTAACCCTTTGTTAGGCTGGTTTGTAGACTTCTTGTAAAATTACCCTAAAAATTCGTATTTGTTTTTTGTAAATTTTGTGTTTATTTAGAGATTGTAATCTCACCCGAATTGTACGTAATTTGTAGTATTAAGTAACTTAGGTAAATTAGAATTATTTGTTTTAGTGTCCTATACGTAACACTTCACTAAAAGCGCACCGCTTTGTGTAGTGATTACCCCAGAAATAATAACATTTATTTCAAACATAGACAAAACCCATTAAAACGGGTATAAATACATTATAAATCAAATCTAACGATTTATAAATAGTAGGCCTACCATAAAACCATTAGGTCTCAATATCAGTTGGACTACTGCTCAAATAACGGTAATAAAGTAAGTAAAGTAACAAAGTAACCCTAAAGTAACAGAAATTCAATTATTTGAAATAATTGATATACCGGTATTTACGATAGGCCTATTATCTTTATTTCTATAAATCTAGGCTGAAATTATACCGGTACTTGTAATTAATTCTATTTCAGAATTATATATCCTACAAACTGTAAGCTGTATACCGGTATTCCAGATAGGCCTATTATATATTTGTATATATTTGTGCTAAAATTATACCGGTATTCTGTGATAAACCTAGTCTGTGATAATACTTATATAGTTATATATACTATAAGCATACCGGTATTCTAATATATTATATATCACGCTACACTGAGTAGCAGTACCGGTACTTAATTACTAGGCTAGCAGTTAATACTGAGTTATTAGACTTACTCAGACTGTAATACAGCAGTAGACATTCAACGGTATACATAGTCATGTCTGATACTAAGCAGAAGCTGTCAGACAGTTTATTAGATGTAACTATCTGCGACTCAGATAGAGACGTACAACCGTCTGGTCGTAAATCCAGTTCACCTCCCACTGTGAGGAAGGTCATCCCTCCAGTAGTAATAACAGAACCTAGGCTGGTCCAACATCGTAGGTCTATCATAGGCACTCGAGCTCAGGTCAAGCGGGACCAAAAGGCAGCGGAACAGCAACAACCCGCTAGTCAAGAACTTATTCCTCAGCGGCCCAGCAGCTCCAGTAGTGAGGATACTGTGGAGCTGACACCCGAGCGCGGAGCAGAGATGACGGATGCGGTTTATACGGATCCCCTTCTCATCCTTCCTGCAGCCGTGCTCGCTGGGTTATTGATCGCGGTGGAAGAACACCAGATCGATTGGGCGAGAAGTCAACGGTCAACTAGAGATAGCTACGCGGGATACACGAGTGAAGAACTGAAGTCTATTGTCGAGTCGCAATGGAACTTCCCCGGACCCGGACTCCCGTTTGATTTATCAGAAGCTGCCTGGGAAGACATACACCGGATGGGAGTAGCCAAGGAAACCATCGATCCAGCTGTATGGAAGAGGTCCGCAGCCGGATACGCCCAGGGATTCTTCAGCTCTATGGAGCGAGTAGAGAGACAACTGTTTCAACAACCTCAAGGACCTCAAGAGCAGGGATCGCTGCTTTATCAAGTTAGAGAAAGAGTTTTGCGGATTAGGCTAATCTTATCCGCCTTTGAGGAGGCTTCTAAAAGAAAACAAGACACGTCGTTGCAAGTTGCCGTAAAAACTTGGTTTCAACGGGTGAGTCGCCAGGTTCAAGGAGCAGCTCAGTGGAAAGCTCAGTTGGAGGAGCGCTCAACCCATGGAGAATCGACGGACGCTATTTTTTCCCAAGTGGAAAGTGAAGCGACGGCAGAGAAACCGCATAAGAAGGATGCCATTGATATCTATCTGTCAGACTATCAGCGTTTTTTGGGAGATGATGAGTTGAGGAGAAGGTTAGAGGGACTTAGCCCTAATAGCGAAGGAGCCAAACTCGTGTTAGATGCGATTGATGTGGATAGGTTAGCGGCGAACCAAGCTAAATTCGATGAACAACTCCGCATCGCTAGAGAACAAGAAGAACAAGTAAAGAAAAGACGTATAGAAGATAGAAAGACAGCGGCAGTGGCAGCAGCAGTGGCAGAGGCAGAAGCGGAAAGAAAGGCGGCAGCAGCAGTAGCAGCGGCAGAAGCGGAAAGAAAAGCGGCAGTGGCAGTGGCAGTGGCAGAGGCCGAAGCGGAAAGGAAAGCGGCATCGGCAGTGGCAGAGGCCGAAGCGGAAAGAAAAGCGGCATTGGCAACAGCAGAGGCAGTGGTAGAAGCCGAACGGAGGGCATCTGAAGAGGCAACCCAACTAGAGTTGGAAATTCTTCAAGAGAAGCAAGACAACTTCAATAAACAGTTAACAGCGAGCAATATGCAGATGATGAGTCGATCTACTCCCAAGAGACAGGGGTATACATCATCTGAGGAAGGCGATACCACCGACACTGAAGGCGGAAGAAATCGATCTCGCCTAAGCAGACGTAAAAGAACATTCCACCGGCAGAAATTGCCTGATTTGCCTCCAGCTGTTAGAAGGCAACTAAATAACACCAAAGTAGGTAGTACAGAACCCACAGACCAAATAATTACAATAGAGAGACTCCCTACTATAGTAGATGAGCCTGAAATAATTAGGCCTGTTCCCGAAGCTACCCTTTCGGTCGTAGAGACACCTGTACTCCCTGAACCTACTTCTCAATTCCCTTTGCACAGCACTAAGCTACCTGTGCCCAACAGAACAGTCCATGAGACAGTGCATACCCTGGACTCCGAGCGAAATATTCCAGATTTGTCGCCCGTTGTCCCTCGTCCGCCCGCTACAACGTTGGCGACTCCCGCTTCGGCGGTCGAATGGGTGGACGAGAGACGACGGGGGATGGATA
>JAUCBJ010004247.1:0-52050 GCA_032718475.1 Nemertoderma westbladi
AGCCTATATTGCCTGGCCTCCTAGCAGCTCAGGCATGCCAATATAAATGTGTTGCTGTTTGCTGTGTATCACAGCCAGCTTGTGAATCAGTTTACCTTTTACCTGCCACAGTGTATGTCAGATTCAAACAATCTTCCTCATATTTTTATAAGGTTCAGCACATACTCACACCTCTCATCGATGTTACATCTACTGGTAAATAAACCACTGTAGGCCGAAATTCATAGTGTTTGAGTACGGTATTTTAGTTGTTTCAAGTTTCACACCTGCCAGGATTTCTTAATGAGGCATCCTTATTTTAATTGTTAATTAGCTCACGAACGAAATTCACGAATTATATTGTAGGCCTAGTCTATACAGAAATTCTATGAAAATTCAATAAACGTACACATGTACAAACAGGCTGAACAATTAAATTATTAAAATATGTTATAAATAAATTTACATACGGTGACTAAATATTACCGGACTAAGACCGGACTCAATATTATCTTATTCTTATTAACTTGTAAGGGTTTAATTTATGATATATTTAAAATAGTATGTTACTTTAAATATAGTGTGATTACTTTTTATAATCTGCACCACAAATCTGCACTCCTTTCATTTACTACTCTGGCATTTTGTACCCTAATTAAGAAAACTAAAATAAAGTTATGTTACGATTATTAATTTTATATTCTTTCTTTCTGACTGTCTGCTACTTTCAGGCCACTGCTGCACTGTATCAATTCAATGTGATTTCACAAGAAAACATCAGTTACCGGTTACAGGCTAGATAGAAACCGAAACTATTATTAATAGTTAGGCCTACGCCCTACCAGCACGCCGCGCAAACACGAATCGTGAATCTCTCTGCAATACCAGTGATGTATGTATATTACATATAAATACCGAGTATTGCTGTATTAGGTTTAGGTTTTCTGGTTTTAGCCACTAATTTATTTTACGCGAACCTGTCACAGGCATCAGTGAGTGATTAATTATAACGCCTGTCGCAGTTTTTTGTAGCGTTCAGGCGTTATAATTATTCCAAATATTTTAGTATTATTGGTTAGTTAATCTGAAATGGAGACGGAAGATAATGAAGTTGAGTACACAGTAGAAGAGGAGGAGGAAGAAATGGAAGACGCAGGTATGGGAGAATATATTATATTATTGTACAAATTATTGCAGTATTTGTACCGGGTAGCGTATTCCCAATCCTTTACACTACTAGGAACACCTCTAGCATTAACACCTGGGATTGGATAATAAGCTAATATTTGATTAGACGTTGAAATCATGTAAGGAATGGAGAGAGGGGTCGAACTGGTGTAAGGGTTTTACTTTTATACCCAGGTGGCAGGTAGAAAGTGTTCCAAACGCTGTAAGGAATGGGGAAAATGGGTGAAATGTAAGGAATATCTGTCTATCATGTCTATTAAACGGTTCATTGTCAGGTAACAGTAAAAATATATACGAATAACAATATACACAGTAGGCCTACATTTAGAGTGTAAATAGTGTTGTATAAGGAATCGTTTTACGGAGCATTCTCCTTGAGATTGTAATAATGAAGTAGTTTTATTGATAGGCCTATTTAATATTGAAATTTATTCATTTAATATTCATATTTAAAAGCATTTAACAATTTGTAAACATAAATGCTCCATAATGAAATAAACTCTTAATTTTTCAAATGTCCTTTAGAATTTGTTCGATTTTAATTTATGTTTATCGACAGGTTTCTATGGCGTTTTTTAGCGCGTCGAGTCATTTTTAGTTCATTTATTTTTTGTTTATTTTAGTTTTAGTTAGGTATTTTTGGTTGAAAGCGAATAATATTATCCCACTTTTCAAGAAGGGAGATCACACAGATCCATGTTCATATAATTACCGACCGGTCTCTCTTACTTGTATATGTTGTAAAATTATGAAAACTTGCATTAAAAATGAAATTTTAGATTATTTACGTAAAAATAATATTATTACTAGGTCTCAGCACGATTTCGCCCAAGCATTTGACTATGTAGTACACTCGAAGTTATTATGTAAACTAGTTAGTTATGGTATAGGCGGTAAATTACTATAGATTGGTGCTTTTTTATCAGGTCGTACTCAAAATGTCATACTGTAGTAGGCAACTCTTTTTCAAGCGAAACTAATGTTATATCAGGTACAGTTCAAGGAAGTGTCCTGGGGCCTTTATTGTACATAAACGACTTGCCAGACGAATTTGGCTCCAACATTGTTTGTAAATTATTTGCAGATGATTTAAAGTTTTACAGCGAAAACTGTGAAGGGCAATCATTGTCATTGGCATGAATCAGTTGACTGGGCGACTAAGTGGCAAATTACAATTGCTGCCCATAAATGTCCAGTTCGTCATATTTCAACAAGTAGTACTGTAGTTCCATCCCATATCCATATGTGTTGTTTAACAAATTATTGCCAAGTGATGAGTCATGCAGAGATCTCGGAATTACAATTACTAGTAATTTAAAATTTGATTTATATTTTAGAGAGAAAGTTAAAAAGGCATTTAAAATAGTCAAAATGACTTTCCGATGTTTTTATACTTCGAATATAAAGGCTCTACTAACCGCTTACAAGGCTTATGTGCGTCCATTACTTGAGTATTCTACACGCTTGACACTTGAACAAAGCCGCCTCCGCTTTGCAGGACATTGCTTTGGCCGTGACGAGCAGCCTGTGCACAATATTGTGCTTATTGTGCTATTGTGCAGACTCGTGGAGAAAATAAGCATGGTGGACAGCGGATAGCTTTTGGCGGACAGCTTTCTTGAGACATTTCTTAAAGTACACTGTCCTTTGAAGATGCGGTAATCTCACAAAAAGATGTGGGTAGGGAGTTGTGGCGGCGCAATTTTTTTGACAACCCGGCTTAGTGTTCTTAAAGCACGCTCCATAGAACAGGCCAATTGAGGATTGCATTGTGGTGGCACAAATATTTTTGATAAGCCAGCATCTCAATGTGCAGCTTCAATGTAGCAGGCCGATTAGATAGAGATAAATATATAGAGTAGGTTTTAATGATTTCTTAGCTCCACCCTCTTATTGTTTAGACTCTCAGGCGCCTCTCATTGTCGAGAAGTTGGAACCGCAGGTTGTAAAGGAGGGTGACAAGGTATCGTTCCGGGCACGAGTTAGTGGAGACCCTCAACCTGATGTTACCTGGTTACTAGATGGTGAAGATGTCGATGATAATCAGGATTACGAGGTAGATGTTGTAATAACGCCATAGGGCCTACTGTAGGCCTATTAACTGTTGTACCGTATCAACTATTGTACCTACTGTAGGCCTATTAACTATTGTACCGTATGAACTATTGTACCTACTGTAGGCCTATTTACTATTGTACCTACTGTAGGCCTATTAACTATTGTACCGTATGAACTATTGTACCTACTGTAGGCCTATTTACTATTGTACCTACTGTAGGCCTATTAACTATTGTACCTACTGTAGGCCTATTAACTATTGTACCTACTGTAGGCCTATTAACTATTGTACCTACTGTAGGCCTATTAACTGTTGTACCGTATCAACTATTGTACCTACTGTAGGCCTATTAACTATTGTACCGTATGAACTATTGTACCTACTGTAGGCCTATTTACTATTGTACCTACTGTAGGCCTATTAACTATTGTACCTACTGTAGGCCTATTAACTATTGTACCTACTGTAGGCCTATTAACTATTGTACCTACTGTAGGCCTATTAACTGTTGTACCGTATCAACTATTGTACCTACTGTAGGCCTATTTACTATTGTACCGTATTAACTATTGTACCTACTGTAGGCCTATTAACTATTGTACCGTATCAACTATTGTACCGTATCAACTATTGTACCTACTGTAGGCCTATTAACTATTGTACCGTATTAACTATTGTACCTACTGCTATGCCTATATGCTGTACTTGCATTGCAGACGAACGGTATTTTGTTGTGTTCTTTCTACATTGTGACATTATATTGATTGCACTTTCTGGATTTCAGGATTTGTGACAGTTTAACTAATATTATAAATATTCTTTATAAATATAATGTATGAGAATTGTTGTAGCAATTTATAAGGGATCACGTGATTATCGGTTCATTTTAGGTGCACCAGAATTTCTGCTGTTTTATTTCAGTTTGCAGTTTAATAATATCAGGTTTTCAGAAAAAAACTAAGACAGAAGGGTTGATACACACACATAGAAACCTAACTATTTTGTTTTACATATCGGACAGGTGGATGACCTTCACTCACTAACTATTTTGCTTTCCTATACAGATTGGACAGGTGGACGACCTCCACACCCTAACTATACCCACGGCTCGTCACGAAGATGTTGGCGATTTCCAAATAGTTGCGGAGAACGACTTCGGAAAGGCGATCAGCAGTGCCAGTCTACGATTTATTATCTCAAAGAGATTGTAAGTTTCAATTACTCTTCTGTATGTAAATCATATTATAATATTAATATTATTATCAACATCAACCAAGTTCGACTACCCACTAGGAGAATAATAAAAGTTTATATGTTAGACAATGGTAATGCGATGAATTTCCTTTCATTCGATAATAACGTAATTTTCGTACGAGACAGAATGGCGGAAATGGATGTAAATCTAATATCGGCGAATTAATATCCGGTCTCTAAGTTAATACCCCCCCCCCCCCCCCCCCCCCTTTCGTCCCCTGGTCTTCTTTTATCGTGACGTTCTAAAATAGAGATAATGGAATATAATACTAAGAAGCATTCTATCATTGTTTTTTTATTGAATAATTTATTTTATTCTTTTACGCGCGAATATAAACAAAATCGGGAGAAAACGTTTGATTTTTTTCCCTAGGGTAAAAAATATACCCATAGGATTGCATTCAGTTTAAAATAATAAAATAAAGTACGTAAATTTGAAATAATAATAATTATTTCCTGTTTTACAGTAATCTTTTTCATTTTTAAAACACTGGGAAGTACAAAGTAAAGTAAATCAATATTCATACCAAAATTTCGGCAACTTTTAAGGTTAACAAAAATATTTATAAAAATTATATTACAAATATATTCATAACCCACAGACACAATAGTTAATTTTAAATATATTTTGACGAAAAGTAATTGAAGAAAAGTCAGAGAGAATAAAATTGTACGGAAGTGCCGCTGTGAAAATTATGGGACGAAAAGCCCTATAATGACTTCAGTATGATACTAGGATCGACATGCTGCATTGCAGCTGCATTTTTAAGAATGCTGTGCCGGCTTATCGACAAAATTGCACCGCCACAACTACCTATCACCCATGACATTTGTTAGATCATTCGCATCTTTAAGGCCAGTGTCCTTTAAGATGCGTCTCAAGAAAGTCATGGGCTGTCCACCATGCTTATTCACTCCATGAGGCTGCCAAAGTACAAAATTATGCACTGGTTGGTCCTCACGGCGAAAGCAATGTCCTGCAAAGCGGAGGCGATTTTGTTCTAGTGTCAAGCTTGGGGGAACCAATGAGACACCTCCTTCAGTATGATATAATATGTAATTAACTATATGGCTGTTTTATTTAGATCCAATGCGAGGATAGAAGATACTAAGATTACTTACGAAGTTGAAGAGGAAATCCCGGAGCAGTACCACACCGAAGAGGCATCAGTAGCTGATGTTAATCAGTTGGAGACTTCCTATGATACAATAGAAGTGCTTTCGCACAAAGGTGGAGATAATGTTATGGTTGAGGAAGACCTCCAGATGTCTGTGAAGAGCAGTCAGGTCCACGAGGTATTTGCCGAGTACCAGGCGGTTGACGATGATGCCGCTGACACTGTGGTGGTTGTTCCCAGAGGAGGTGGTCCAGAGGTAACCGTCGATTTACCTAAGGGTGATACGGATAAGGATATGGTTGAGGAAGACTTCGTTGAGCAATCGGTTAAAAGCGACAAAGTACATGAGGTGTTTGCAGAGTTCCAGCCTGTTGACGCTCTAGAGGAATCTATAAGTTTTGCAAAAGATGTGGACAACAGGTATAATATTGCAAACCCCCCCCCCCCCCCCCCCATCCCCCAGTACGTAGGCGCATGGCGGTATTGTCTGCTTATTATGATAACCCGCTGCTATTCGCGTTCTAATTAATTAATATATCGTTATTATTGTACGTCACTCCCGCAAGTATAAACCCCATACGATCATTGGGTACCCAAGATGACGCCATATGGTACGGAGTAAGACATGTGTGTTTGTTACAGTGGACGTCACTAGCACCTATAGTGTAGCAGCCAATGATGGCTACATGTGTAACGCTACTGGTTGTTACGTGGGGGTGGTGTCCCGAACAGATACGCCTCTGTGCCGCGCTATAATACGGGTTGATCGGTTTAGAGTTGCCCCACTCTTCTCCAGAATAATATAGTAAAATAGTTTTTTTAGTATTTGTTCGTTACTTTTCTTCAAAAATTCAAAAACACTAGTTAAAATTGTAAAGTCACGAAGAGAAATACTTTGCTAAAGTAGTTCGTGTCATAAGCACTTTTAATATCTCCACACATTCTGACATAAAATCTATAATAATTTTAATAATTAAAATATTGATTTTTAATGTCATTTATTGTTTGTCATTATTAATATTTTAATAGAAATTATATATTTCTTTACTTTTCCATTGGAATTAATTGAGATTCCTCGTCTATTTATTGTATAGCATTTTTAGATTATATCACTTGGATATTCTACCAGTAGTGGTATGTAGGGCGTTGTCAGGGGCGAATTACTATATGGTGTGTGTGTGTGTGTGTGTGTGTGTGTATGTGAACAATCAAACAATGAAACTCAAGGAACTGATGTTGTTCAATATCCTTATTTGGGAATAGTGAATGCGGGCGCAAATAGTGATAATGCTCAGCCCAGTGGATTGTATTGTGATCATCGTATTGGAGTAGGATTTAATATAATTCCATTGTAAACTGGTGGTACATGTTTGTATTTTGCTTTAAATGATCCGGTTTAAACTGGTTTTTACTCGAGTAGTGAGTGAGTGGATTGGCCATATTGTAGGGGTATTTTATTAAAGTTACTTTCGGGGTCACCCGATTATAATTTCCATTACATTGCTTTGGATTTTTTACAGTAAACAATATTTATTGCTAAACAATAAAGCTGCATTAACTCGGTTAATAGTTTGAAAGTTTAAATAAATTGGATCAGCATAAAATCTTAGTTTGAATAAAATAGTTTTTTTTTAATTTTTGAAATTAAGTAAAGAAAACCTTACCGGTCGGTCTTGCGTTGTGTTAATAGAAAACCGAACTCGTGCCAGCGTATGTCGCAGGCAATCTGTAATCGTCTGACGTCTGCTGTCAGCTGCTCAGTAAGCCGCGCATTTCGGCCCAGACTAGGTCTGGGAAGCAGCACCACAAACTTAAGCTGGTTCATCACGTTTATGCTGGCTAATCAGAGACAAGCATCAGAGTGCCGTTAGTCTGTATATAATACAATCAGAAAGTTTCATGGAATAACATTGAAATATTGCGGAATAATTGTGGGGCCAGTGACCAGAGTCTGTCTGCCTCCGCCCCAGTGCCTGGCTATGGAATTGGGCCGACCCCCTGCCCCCTGCCAAGCTGCCGGTGTAGCATTTTAGTTAGTTCTAGGTAATTTACTTTATCGGTGAGGTATTTTTTTTACTTAACTTTTACTTAATAACTACCAAAACGATCTCCAAACTGCTCAAAGTAGGAATATTTGAAATATAATATTTTTTCGGTCTAAATTCCTGGGGCCAAAACCAAAGGCAGACTGAACTAATGTGAGGTATCACACCACACATCAGCCGAATTTATTGGGGAGGGCATGTTATTTGGAACATTTTAGAACTTTGGGGAACATGTTATTGGCAAGTTTCATAAATATAATAAATTATGTTTCTAATATGAGCAACTTCGCCGACTATCCATATAGCACCATGCCAACCATCCCCAACTTACCTGGAATTCAGAATTGTGTTTGTTAAGTAGCCAATAAAAACCCAACAGTTTTTTTAAGGCAATTTCATTGGCATTTGAAAAGGTGTGTGTAAAGTTTCTTATTGGCTGATGTTGGTATGACGTTTGACAGTAAGGTATTAACATGTACCACCAATAACCTTTATTAAAATGCCACAATTGCTTCCACTAATGCAGTAATAGTTCAAGTTCATATAGCTGTGTTGGTTACAGTAATTCCCCTGCGGTTATCATTGTATTACAATGAGTTACTACATACATTGCATTACAGTACTGCATTACAGTATCATTGAATAATACAGAAATGAATGCATACCTTTTTTCACGACAGTGTTAGATTAATTGGTCCTAGTAATTAGTTTAATTAATACGCCTACCATACGTTCTTAGTTTTTTTTACACACTCACACTGCGACTGTGGACTGCATGCTGCACTGTAGCTGTAGGCTACGCTACAACTGCGAACTGTCGCACCCATCCATACATTGCAGCACAGCTGCCCTTTATAGTTTGTCGGTTTGTTAAGTTATCTACATTACACTACCATTTCTAATTATAAACAATTAATTGATTTATTATATAAATAATTAATAAATATATAAATAAATTGTTGAATTCAAAATGCCGAATAAAAAGGGTTTGATGGAACGTCTCAACACTGGTGTGGTTATCGGTGATGGGGGATTCGTGTTCGCTCTGGAGAAGCGCGGTTACGTGAAGGCGGGGCCGTGGACACCGGAAGCGACCGTGGAATACCCGGAAGCGGTGCGCGGACTCCATCGGGAGTTCCTACGCGCGGGAGCGGACGTCATGCAGACGTTCACGTTCTACGCGAGCGACGATAAACTCTCGAATCGGGGCAACGAATCGCTGGCGAAGCACAGCGGGGTCGCCGTGAACGAGGCGGCCTGCCGACTCGCGCGGGAGGTTGCGGACGAAGGCGACGCTCTGGTGGCGGGCGGGGTCAGTCAGACGCCGGGCTACATATCGGGGAACTCGAAAGCGGAAGTCCAAGCCATTGTGGAACGCCAGTTGCAGGTGTTTATTAAGAATAAAGTGGACTTTATGATATGCGAGTATTATGAGCATGTTGAGGAAGCTATCTGGCATCTTGAGGTTGTTAAACGCTTGTATAAAGGTCCGGTTGTTGTTACTTTGTGTTGCGGCCCAGAGGGTGATATGCATGGGAAGCCGATAGGTGAATGCGGCGTGGCTTTAGCGAAGGCCGGAGCCGATGTTGTTGGGATTAACTGTCATTTCGATCCTTTCGTTACACTCGAAGGCTTGCGGTTGATGAAGGTGGCGTTGGATGCCGCAGGATTGAAGCCGCATCTGTGCGCCCAACCCCTGGGTTACATGACCCCGGACGCGACCGCTCAGGGGTTTATAGACCTCCCGGAGTTCCCCTTCGCGTTGGAACCCCGGATACTGACGCGGTGGGAGATGCAGCGCTACGCGCGGGAGGCCTACGATCTGGGCGTGCGCTACATCGGGGGTTGCTGCGGGTTCGAGGCGTACCACGTGCGCGCGATAGCGGAAGAGTTGTCCGCCGAGCGGGGGGGCGCGCGGGCCGCCGGCTCCGAGAAGCACGACCTCTGGGGCGGCGGATTGGCGCAGCACACCAAGCCCTGGGTGCGCGCGCGCGCCCGCAAGGCCTATTGGGAGAAACTGAAGCCCAGCACCGGGAGGCCCCACTCTGCGTCGCTGTCGGTGCCAGACCAGTGGGGTGTCACCGCCGGTCACGAGTTGCTCAAACAGAAAGAAGCGGCGACAACCGACGCCGAGTTGAAGCAACTTTACAACGGCCGCGAGTCTGCTGTGAAACACTAACAGAACCACTTGGCTGTCCTACAACCTGTGTACCCAACTATTAATAAGTTTGTTGATGTTACTTTCCGTTAACTACCTCTGTTTCGTCCGCATTTAGGTTTTGGTTTGCTTCGGGTGGCAGCTGAAATATATTAATTAATTAATTATTATTTGATGATGTTTTTTTCCGATTATACCGCGTTCTGCCTATTATTAACAATTATTGGCCTTTAAGAACCACCAATTCGCACAATAATTATTGTATTTTATTGTTTATAATTTCCTCCACGTTTTCTATCATTTCTTTCACATAGTTTCCTTTCAGCGTCTCGCTTTTTACAACTGTTTGAAAAAAAAAACTGACGCAAATAAATTAGTATTACAACATACCGAGTTAATTAATTGTGCAGTATAATATGCATTAATTAATCATGCACATGATTTAGTATAAAAAAACAATTCTTCAGAATGCCAGTGTAATAATTAATTTAATAATATCTATGTTTTTAAAGTGTCTTACGTAATTAATTAAGTGCCTGATCATCATATTATACTCGGGGAATTTATTATCCTATGTTTTGGAAATTTATTATAATTATGAGTTAATAATAAGTCTCAACCAATTAGCTGCTACGCCAGGTGGTTTATTTACTATCTTGGTGACACCAGATGGCTTACTATCGCGTACAATGCAATACCGTGTGTTTATCGTTTCATTGTGTATAGTAAGTAGCGTGCATCTATATATCTGATAAATAATTTGACAAATATAATATTATCGTCCGATGATATGTTTTCTTTGGTCTAACGAGGTATTTCAGTTTTAGATGGGCCGAAAAATATCAGTCA
The DNA here is from genome assembly GCA_032718475.1 of Nemertoderma westbladi. Lineage (NCBI taxonomy): Eukaryota > Metazoa > Xenacoelomorpha > Nemertodermatida > Nemertodermatidae > Nemertoderma > Nemertoderma westbladi. Next base: position 10,651 of record JAUCBJ010004247.1, read on the forward strand.
ATACTATTGAATGATTGCAATAAATAAACCCGTAATGGTCTAATATTTTAACTGCTTTTTTCTTCTTGAAACTTTCCACTTCCCTCCAGTTTTTTTGTCATGTAAAAATGTCGTCGCAATTAGCAGTTGATTACTCCTAAAATTGAACTGTAACATGTACTATTCACTTTAGTTTATTGTTTTGGTTAGAATAACTCTAACTTAGAATAACGTGGCACTGTAACATAAGCTCCTTCCTTTAATTCATAATTTAACATCACATTTAACCTAATTTGATTTTCGTCAAGTTTCCAGGGCCCCTGTCTCCAATAGGAACCCGTGATTGGATACTCTCATATATCATTGTCCATTGGCCACCCGCACGCATTTTTAAAAACTTTAAAAGCGTAAGTTAATTTTCCCCAGGCGCCAGAAAAACAACCTAAATCTGTTACCCGGTTATGTGACTTATCATCATCAACTCTAGTATCTTAGCTATGGTAGAGCGTTTCTCATACAGTAACACAACCGTAGGTATGATTTCATAAAATACCTACAAATGATAGCCTATAGCATATACGATATATTTTTCACATTTAATACGTTTTTTTTCAGTTAATTGCAAGTGAATAATAATGTGGAAACCAATATTTTTCGTAATCACGTTGCTCCTATTTTTATGCGCAAAGCAAATATACTTTACATGATGAAAATGACCGGTCTCCTTCTCCCAATAAGAGAACCAACTGTAGACCCTGGTAATGTCATCCATCATATGTGTTCCCCCGGACTCATTACCTCACATCCCCACTTGCTGGAAGCAGGACATTTCGGTTCCGGACAATTCGGTCTCATTTATTTAGTGTTGTGGGACTGAATTTTCCGGGACCGAATTGTCCGAATTTATAATTTGGTGTGGTTATATATAGCACGCACTTATTTACAACCTTCAAAACCCCCTTGTCTTTTATCATCTCGCTAATTGGTTCATACCACACCACCCACTCATATAATATGTAATGGATCGCCCACACAACACCTTCCGAATATTACATCATTCAGATTCCGACTTCATCACTTGACCTCAACCTAATACATGATCACCACATTACCCCAGATATCACACCATTTTTCTACTACCATCTTTAAATTGTATCGTAGCTTAAGTGTTATAAGGCCCTAAGTAGATTTTTGTCTGATTTTACTTTTTTATTTTTTTTTTATTCAACAAAAGACATTTAAAAAACACAGCCCCATTAATTAACGCACCATTATATCGTTGTTTTTCTCGTTATTCGGTTCTTTTTCGTTGTATTTCGTCCTAAATAATTAATATTATTTTAGGGATGATGAAGAAGAAGATATTCCGGCGAAGTTTGTTGAAAGTTTGAAGAGTATCAACACAAAGGAAGGCGAATCGGTAACACTAGGATGTGTTGTAGAAGGGAAGCCAATACCAGAGATCAGGTTAGTGTCGATGTCTTGTAGATGGTGATCTAATACAGTAGATTCAGTTAGATTGGTGATCCAATACAGTAGATTAAGTTAGATTGGTGATCCAATACAGTAGATTAAGTTAGATTGGTGATCCAATACAGTAGATTAAGTTAGATTGGTGATCCAATACATTAGATTAAGTTAGATTGGTAATCCAATACAGTAGATTAAGTTAGATTGGTAATCCAATACAGTAGATTAAGTTAGATTGGTAATCCAATACAGTAGATTAAGTTAGATTGGTAATCCAATACAGTAGATTAAGTTAGATTGGTAATCTATTACAGTAGATTAAGCTAGATTGGTAATCTAATACAGTAGATTATTGGTAATCCAATACAGTAAGTTAGATTGGTAATCCAATAAGTTAATTAAGTTAGATTGGTAATCCAATACAGTAGATTAAGTTAGATTGGTAATCCAATAAGTTGATTAAGTTAGATTGGTAATCCAATACAGTAGATTAAGTTAGATTGGTAATCTAATACAGTATATTAAGTTAGATTGGTAATCCAATACAGTAGATTAAGTTAGATTGGTAATCCAATACAGTAGATTAAGTTAGATTGGTAATCCAATACAGTAAGTTAGATTGGTAATCCAATAAGTTGATTAAGTTAGATTGGTAATCCAATACAGTAGATTAAGTTAGATTGGTAATCCAATACAGTAGATTAAGTTAGATTGGTAATCCAATAAGTAGATTAAGTTAGATTGGTAATCCAATACAGTAGATTAAGTTAGATTGGTAATCCAATACAGTAGATTATTGGTAATCCAATACAGTAAGTTAGATTGGTAATCCAATACAGTAGATTAAGTTAGATTGGTAATCCAATAAGTTGATTAAGCTAGATTGGTAATCCAATATAGTAGATTAAGTTAGATTGGTAATCCAATATAGTAGATTAAGTTAGATTGGTAATCCAATACAGTAGATTAAGTTAGATTGGTAATCCAATACAGTAAGTTAGATTGGTAATCTAATACAGTAGGTTAAGTTAGATTGGTAATCCAATACAGTAGATTAAGTTAGATTGGTAATCCAATACAGTAGATTAAGTTAGATTGGTAATCCAATACAGTAAGTTAGATTGGTAATCTAATACAGTAGGTTAAGTTAGATTGGTAATCCAATATAGTAGATTAAGTTAGATTGGTAATCCAATATAGTAGATTAAGTTAGATTGGTAATCCAATACAGTAGATTAACTTAGATTGGTAATCCAATGCAGTAGATTAAGTTAGATTGGTAATCCAATAAGTTGATTAAGTTAGATTGGTAATCCAATAAGTTGATTAAGTTAGATTGGAAATCTAATAAGTTGATTAAGTTAGATTGGTAATCCAATAAGTTGATTAAGTTAGATTGGTAATCCAATATAGTAGATTAAGTTAGATTGGTAATCCAATACAGTAGATTAAGTTAGATTGGTAATCCAATACAGTAGATTAAGTTAGATTGGTAATCCAATACAGTAAGTTAGATTGGTAATCTAATACAGTAGGTTAAGTTAGATTGGTAATCCAATATAGTAGATTAAGTTAGATTGGTAATCCAATATAGTAGATTAAGTTAGATTGGTAATCCAATACAGTAGATTAAGTTAGATTGGTAATCCAATGCAGTAGATTAAGTTAGATTGGTAATCCAATAAGTTGATTAAGTTAGATTGGTAATCCAATAAGTTGATTAAGTTAGATTGGAAATCTAATAAGTTGATTAAGTTAGATTGGTAATCCAATAAGTTGATTAAGTTAGATTGGTAATCCAATATAGTAGATTAAGTTAGATTGGTAATCCAATAAGTTGATTAAGTTAGATTGGTAATCCAATACAGTAGATTAAGTTAGATTGGTAATCCAATAAGTTGATTAAGTTAGATTGGTAATCCAATATAGTAGATTAAGTTAGATTGGTAATCCAACACAGTAGATTAAGTTAAATTGGTAATCCAATAAGTTGATTAAGTTAGATTGGTAATCCAATAAGTTGATTAAGTTAGATTGGTAATCTATTACAGTAGATTAAGTTAGATTGGTAATATATTACAGTAGATTAAGTTAGATTGGTAATCCAATACAGTAGATTAAGTTAGATTGGTAATCCAATACAGTAGATTAAGTTAGATTGATAATCCAATACAGTAGATTAAGTTAGATTGGTAATATATTACAGTAGATTAAGTTAGATTGGTAATATATTACAGTAGATTAAGTTAGATTGGTAATCCAATACAGTAGATTAAGTTAGATTGGTAATCCAATACAGTAGATTAAGTTAGATTGGTAATCCAATACAGTAAGTTAGATTGGTAATCTAATACAGTAGGTTAAGTTATATTGGTTATCGAATACAGTAGATTAAGTTAGATTGGTAATCTAATACAGTAGATTAAGTTAGATTGGTAATCAAATACAGTAGATTAAGTTAGATTGGTAATCCAATAAGTTGATTAAGTTAGATTGGTAATCCAATATAGTAGATTAAGTTAGATTGGTAATCCAATATAGTTGATTAAGTTAGATTGGAGGAAATCCAATAAGTTGATTAAGTTAGATTGGTAATCCAATAAGTTGATTAAGTTAGATTGGTAATCCAATACAGTAGATTAAGTTAGATTGGTAATATATTACAGTAGATTAAGTTAGATTGGTAATCTAATACAGTAGATTAAGTTAGATTGGTAATCCAATACAGTAGATTAAGTTAGATTGGTAATCCAATACAGTAAGTTAGATTGGTAATCTAATACAGTAGGTTAAGTTATATTGGTTATCGAATACAGTAGATTAAGTTAGATTGGTAAACCAATACAGTAGATTGAGTTAGATTGGTAATCTATTACAGTAGACGAGTAGAGGGGTCATTTACAAGTAGAGGGGTCATTGTATTGTATTAGAAGGACTTGTAATATACTTTAATACATACTTTAATAACAAGTTTGCTCGAGAGGTTATACAATGTACTGACGGGACTGTACGAGTTCTAACTTGCCTAATACTATTCTGCCTGTGTCTGGTTTAATAGCAAGTTTGCACGATCCTTCTCTCTCTCGCCCTCTTGGAGTATCCGTCTGTCGCGATGCCTGCTTGCTGTGGTTGCAACCCTAGATCTGGTCGCTGCGTTCGTTGTTCGTGTGCGAGGTCGGGATTGCCATGCGCCTCCTGTGCTCCGATGGCGAGTGGGCGCTGTTGTAACGCACTGGGAGCGGTCAGTTCGCAGCAAGTCGTCTCCAGCACTTCGCGCGACATATCGCCTTCCAAAAACAACAGTGCATCCCAACCGGCTGCCACATCATCAACAGGAGAAGATGGCGACGAGACCCTGGTAGACCATGATATAACCATGGCTTCATCTCCCAGCTCGTCGTTTCAGCTACCCAATAGGACAGCGACCCCGTTTCAGCTACCCAATAGGGCAGCGACCCCGTTTCACACAGCCTCAGAATCCGTTCCCATCGTGATGCCTCCCGGTTACAGCGGGTCTGTGGGCCACGGCGTACTCGACTACATGCTAACCAACTCGCCGCGGACGAGTCAGGCTACAACAACGAAAAAGGGCAGGGTCCAGGCACCAAGTGAGACACCACAAATAAACTCAACTCTGGATGAACTCGACTACCTCATGGAATCCGCGTCGGGCTCTCCCCAGTCTGTGATGGATGTCCCCATATATGAACCGGGTGTCTTCCAGTCTGTGCCCGGCTCCCCCCTGTCTGAGTCAGGTGCTCCCCAGCCCGTATTGGTTGCCCCCCAATCCATGTCGTGCTTCCCCATACCCGTGTCGGGTGCTCCCCTATCTATATCGGGTTCCCGCCAGCTGGGTGCCCCCCAGTATGTGTCAGATGCCCCCCACTATGTGTCGGGTGCCCCCCAGTATGTGTCGGGTGCCCCCCAGTATGTGTCGGGTGCCCCCCAGTATGTGTCGGGTGGCCCCCAGTATGTGTCGGGTGTGCCCCAGTATGTGTCGGGTGTGCCCCAGTATGTGTCGGGTGCCCCCCAGTATGTGTCGCAATCCACGTTGTGTGTCCCTCTGTCTGTGCCTGATGTCCATCAGTCCATGTCGAGTGCCACCCAGTCTGAGTCGGATGAACCCTTGTTTGTGTCAGGAATCTCCCTGTCTATGTTGGGTTCCTCCCAGTTGGGCGCCCCCCAGTCTGTGTCGGATGCCCACCAGTCTGTGTTGTGTGTCCCGCAATCTGGAATGTGTCCCCCCCAGTCCATGCCGTGTTTCCCCCAGTCTGTATCAGGTGTGGGGCCTACAGCAGCGTCAGGTGCCTTTCAGTCCAGGGTTGGAGCCATTCAGTCCGGGGTTGGAGCAGGTCAGTCCGGGGTTGGAGCTATTCAGTCCGGGGTTGGAGCATGTCAGTCGGGGGTGGATGCCAGCCTATCCAGGATTGGAGCAGATCAGTCCGGGGTTTTGGGGGTGGAAGCCAGCGTGTCTGGGGTTGGAGCAGGCCAGTCCGGGGGTGGAGCTGTTCAGTCCAGGGGTAGAGCAGGTCAATTCTGGGTTGGAGCTGTTTGGTCCGGTGTTGAGCCCAGCCTGTCCGGGGTTGAAGCATGTCAGTCCGGGGTTGGAGCAATACAGTCCGGGGCTGGAGCAGGACAGTCCGGGGGTGGAGCTGTTCAGCCCAGGGTTGGAGCAGGTCCGTCTGGGGCAGGAGCAGGTCAGTCCGGGGGTGGAGCTGTTCAGTTCGGGGTTGGAGCAGGTCAGTCCGGGGTTGGAGTAGGCCAGTCCGAGGTTGGAGCAGGTCAGTCCGGGGTTGGAGCTGTTCAGTCTGGGGTTGGAGCAGTACAGTCCGGGGTTGGAGCAGGTCAGTCCGCGGGTGGAACTGTTCAGTCCGGGGTTGGAGCAGGTCAGTCCAGGATGGCTGGAGCCGGTCAGTCTGGGGCTGGTGCAGGTCAGTCCAGGGGTAGAGCAGGTCAGTCCGGGGTTGGAGCAGGTCAGTTCGGGGGTGGCACCTCCACGTTTGCAGCGTTCTGGGACCCCATTGCAGAGGGTCACCGCGACTCAGACCCGGAGGGGTTGATGAACCGTGCATATGGAGCTCCTCTAGTTGGTAAGGGGGCAGTGCCAGACGAACTTCTCCACCAGTGGAGACGGGTGAGCCAGCTATGCGGCTCAAAATACAGGCTGCCTGGGGGTGCTGTGGGCAGGGACGTTGTCTCCCTCCTCTCGGATGAGGCCGGTGCTTTTGTCTCTGGACTAACGCACAACATTGCTAATGCTCGTTCGGAGCGCATCCTCCTCGCTGACTCATTGCTACTCCACAGGGACCCCAAGGTTATTAAAGCAGCCGATATTCGCCGACTCCTCACCAGACGCGTCGAGTTATGGCGCTCTGGACACCTGGAGACACTGCTTGTGGAAGCCGAACGCTGCTCCTTAAAGTTTTCAACTGGCAAGCGGGGTACCAGGAGGTGCCGACCACCAGGGGAGGAAAAGGAACACACGATCCGTATTTTCACTCGGCTCATGCTGGAGGGAAAGGTTAGAAGCGCAGTCAGATGGGTGACGGGGCGAGAATCCGGTGGGGTCCTCGACCCCAATGACGAGATCCAATCAGGAGGAAGTAACCAGCGGGTGTTGGACGTTCTCCGAGCTAAGCATCCCTCAGCAGCACCACCCCCACCGGAGGCATTACTACAACCCGAGGAAGACTTTCCACTCAGGGTTGATGTGGATATCACGGCGTCACACATCGAATCCGCTGCCCGTAAACTACATGGAGGCGCTGGTCCGACCGGATCGGACTCTACCAGGTGGCGCGATTACCTCCTCAGCTATGGGGCCCATAGCGAGCGCCTCCGCGATGCAATAGCCAGTATTACCCGCTCCATTGCAAACTCAGTAGTTCCGTGGGAGTCGATTCGCGCATTACAGTCAGGACGGCTCATCGCCCTGGATAAATGTCCTGGTGTTCGGCCAATAGGAATTGGTGAGTGCCTGCGACGGATCATGGGCCGTGCCATGGCAGAGGCGACCGGGGACGACATCACCAACACGTGCGGAGCGGAGCAGTTGTCGGCTGGCACCTCTGCGGGTGCTGAGGCGGCTATCCACTCGATGGCGGCAATATTTGAGGATTGGCGCGATGATGGGTGGGGTGTTCTCCTGGTGGATGCATCAAATGCATTCAATGCACTAAACAGAACGGCAGCTCTGTGGAACGTCCGCCAGCTGTGGCCCCGGTGTTCACTGTTCTTGTTCAACAGTTACCGGGGTCACAGCATCCTCATAGTCCGCGGAACAGAGGAGGTGCTGTTCAGTGAGGAAGGGGCCACGCAGGGTGACCCATTAGCAATGCCGTTCTACGCGTCGGGTGCACTCCCTCTTATTCGTCGTCTAAGAAGCACCAAGACTCGCCAGAACTGGTATGCCGATGACTCCGCGGCAGCAGGAAAGCTAGAATATGTTCTTGACTGGTTCCTCCTGCTGCAGCATCACGGCCCCACACTCGGCTACTACCCAGAGCCTACGAAATGCTTCCTTGTAGTTGACGAAGCCTTTCTGGATGAGGCCAACAGGGTTTTCGCGGGTCACCCCATCAACATCGTAACGGGACACCGCTTCCTCGGGGGGTTTATTGGTGGGACGGACGACCAGAAGACGTTTGTAGGGGCGAAGGTAGCAGCGTGGGTCACTTCTGTCGATAAACTGTCTGAGATGGCTGAGACCCAGCCGCAGGCTGCATTCGCAGCGATGGCCTGTTCTCTGCAAAGAGAGTGGGCATATCTCCAGCGCGTCACACCTAACTGTAGCCTTGAGTTTGAGGACCTGGAGCGCGCCATCGCGGAGAAGTTCCTCCCAGCCGTTCTCAATGGAGATGTGTCAGTGAAGGAACGTAGCTTGTTTGCCCTGTCCCCTCGCACTGGCGGCATGGGCCTACGCAACCCCGTCGCAGAGGCCGCCATTTCCTACAGGGTATCACAAAGTGGAACGCGAGCCCTATCACGGGCAATCCTGGGCGACGACGAATTCTCTCTGGCGGGACATCTAGAATGCCTCCAATATGCGAGGAAGGCTGGGCGGGTAGAACAGCTGGCCCGCGAGGAAGACCAGTATAAGGAAGCGGTGGAGGAGATGCCTAAAGACCGGCGAAGGACTATCCAACGCGCTGCGGACTACCGCTCGGGTGGGTGGATCTCCTCCCTCCCGATATCGGAACACCAGCTGGATCTTTCGCCGCAGGAGTTCAGGGACGCGCTGGCCATCCGGTATGGCCGTCCCTTAGCATCGGTTCCAAGCCGCTGTGACGGATGCGGGGCCGCCTTCGACATTAACCATGGGTTAAATTGTAAGAAAGGCGGCCTCGTAATACAGAGGCATAATGAGCTGCGGGACCTCGTGGGGAACATCGCGGCCCAGGCGTTCGGCTCACGCAACGTGGTGTTGGAACCCATCGTCCGGGAACAGGCGGGGATTGAGGACAAGGCGGGGCTACGGTGCGACATCGGGATTCGGGGCGCGTTTGAGAGTCAGACCCAGGCGTTGATTGATATAAAGGTAATGAACCTTGACGCCGGGTCTTACTCAAGCCGCGCCCCAATGAGTGTTCTCGAGTCCGCTGAGGATGCTAAGAAGCGGATCTATGCCGACGCCGTTTCTGATCGTCGTGGCAACTTCTCCCCGTTTGTCGCCTCATGCGATGGGATCGTGGCTCCACAGGCCAACAAACTGCTCCGGACCTTTGCGGAGAGGCTGCATCGCGCGTGGGGGAAACCCTACAGTGTGGTAATGGGCTGGATCCGGACCCGAGTCCAACTCGCCATTATCCGCGGGGCTTCCCACTGCCTCCGTGGATCCCGGGTGAATTGGCGTAGCGGACTGGGCCTGGAGGACGGCGCAGGGCTGCCCTCAATGGCCTATTACTAGGCAACCAGCAACCGCCCCTTCAAGTAATAAAACATTTCAATATACATCAAATACTAAATACTTGATTAACAAAGTATAGTTTTTATAATAGTTTTTAATTGTTTTGTGTTTGTATTCGTATTTTGTGATCTCGTCTCGTGCCTAATATTTGTTTTTTGCTATTACATTTATCAGCCAATAAAAAGAGGGAGATATAATTACAGTAGATTAAGTTAGATTGGTAATCAAATACAGTAGATTAAGTTAGATTGGTAATCCAAGAGTAAGTTAGATTGAATTTGTTTTATAATGGAACCCAATTCCCTAGATTAAGTTAGATTGGATTTGTTTTGGAATGTATTTCATTAACCGAGCTCTGGTTATAATTTCTGACTTTTGATAGAAGGCAATACATTACTCGAGATCAGTTTACATTAGCTGTGTTGTACTATAGTATATAAACCTGTTCCGACTTCAACTGTCTACATATATTTCCCCAGTTGGTCGAAGGACGGTCGATCATGTAACGCTCTTTACGACACATCGTTCGTAAACGGCAACGCTTTGCTGCGAATACCAGAAGCCTTTCCCGAAGATTCCGGAACTTTCTCCTGCACTGCGGCAAACAGCGGCGGCGACGCCACATGTGGATGCCAACTCAACGTCGCCGAGGTCGTATATAGGTGAGGCGATTCTTACAATTACCGCCGATATCTGAGTCCCCCGGGTCAGGGTGACTAGTCACTTTTGACAGACTATGGGTGACGTGTGACGATTTATAAGATTGTCTGAGTTATTATGCTTCAAACATTAGCCGACAGATAAACAGTGATACCGTTTTCAAATACAGATGCAGATACAAATAAATTGAGATTAAAGGCTCCGCAAGCAACGAAAAACAAAATATTATTATTATATATAGGAGGTAAATTCAAATGTTGATTTGTTTTGCAGTAACGACCAAATCAATGGATATTTAGCTGACGATCAATCAATGGGAACAAACTATACCTCGTCTGTCCGGGACAAAAGGGCCGGCAACGATAAACAGGTAAGTAGGAAAGGGTATTTAAAAGGTAAAAAAGCTAAATGCCCAAATGCTATTTGAAAACCTTATGTGATCTCTCATATTGAAGCTTTCCATTCTGTTTACGAAGATACCGGTTCCAATTTATATACCAGGGAATCATTAATATCATATCGATTGAGGACACGGGATTATTGTATGGCTGAGCATAAAAAGGTCCTATGTGACAATTTCTTAGAATGAGAGTTATACTCATACAGAGGTCCTAGGAGACCTAACTTAACTTACCAAAAAGGTTCTGAGATCCATGAACAATATTATCTGATATCCTGGAGTAAAATAGTCCTACAGTATGTACAGTAAAAATCGCATAGACATAAACAAAAAAGGTCTTATTGTGTACAATACTGCCTGATATTGACAATTTTGAAGTTTTTAAAAAAACATTTTTTTGAAAGTAAAGATTTTTGAAGTACATCTGTAGGCCTACTTGCCATTAAAGATACAGAAGGCCAAGATCAACTGTAATGTGTAGGTAAAAAAAAACGCAAAATTTAGATTATCTCAGAATGACACTTTGGTCACATAGGACCTTTCTATGCTCAGCCCTTCAAGTGTTCTTCTAAGGATTTAAACTAGGCCCACAACCTCGCTGGGTGTAGGAGTGACGGCCCACCCAATAGAGTATTTCACAAAATTTATTAGATAAATCCTTCGGGTTTGTGAGACCCGTCTCCCTCTTTATGGCTGCCCCCTTAATGAATGAGTAGGATTTCTATTGTGTTATCAACCTCTGTTGCTTGAGTTATCAAACTAATGTACAACAACCAGCCTTTCCAGTGTCCGCGGCGATACAAATGTGTTGTTTTAATTGTGGAAGGATGGGACACTTCGCAATTAAATGCTTCAAACATTGAAACCGTTGTCCCAATCAGAACCAATAAGTAAGGATTGTAGGATTGTACCAAAAGACTGTGTTTAAACATTTATGTTAGATACTGGTTCTGGTTCAGAATTCAAGATAATATCAATTATTTCTATACAGCGTCGTGGGATGTGGTGAAATTATTGGGTGTTACCCGATACATGGGTAACACCGTTTACCGTTTATTGGAGCGGTTTCAGCGATGAATGTAGAGGATTTCTCGTGCCTTCAGCCCGATAAGCTCCTAAACGGCTTTTAAAAAGTATCTCAAAAATATTTCCAAGTGCTAAATCACTATGCTTATTGTTTTGGTTTCTCGGTGGTGATGACTGACTCAAACTAGCTCGCATAAAACATGGTCTTACAACGACTTGTACTTTACTGACTGCTACAACCTTTCTAAGACATTTCAAGAACGCAGTGATTTATATTTTCCAGATGTTATTATTGTCTTCCTTCAGATAAAAGTAATGTACTGTACGTAACACCATTGAAAAACGAGTAGCTCCGTTGAGCCAGCGGGCTGAGTGCGCAAGCACTAGAGGGCTGGTTTTGGCCTAAGACTCAGAACTCTCACGGAAACTAACCACGTCAACAAGCCCCACCTTGGTGGGTAGGCTGACAGTTTAGCTCTGAGCGGAGAACTAAGCCACGATAGAGTGCCCAAGGACTGCCATCTTCAAGGCTGAGTTACTGACTGAAGAAAATGGGAGAAATGTGCCCCTAATGGTGTTCGGTGGTCAAAAAGGATGTGCAGAGTTGACCCATAATTATCACTTGTTGAGGTTTGAGGTCCTTCCCCTAGCAAGGATCTCTAATATTGACAATTTACGTTAAAATATAATTGAAACATGTAGTTTAACTGACCAATTATTATATAAACCTCTTTATATCATGGGGGTTATTGGATATTGCAATAAGAGGGACTTGCTTCCCTGGATTTACTACTGTGCCAGTCAGAGTTAAGAGAAACAAGGCACTCCCATTGGGTGAGGGTAAATTGAGAGGAAGCCGTACCAGCTGATATATTGATTAGTTGGGTGAAGGTGAATGTGCGGTTAGGGACCGTTGAATATGGGATAATATCAAGGGGCTTTTATATTTGTGATTGGGACGGAAGTATTGTGGGGTGTATTTATATATTGCAGCTAAATTAATATAAAGGGAGAGTGCGATTTATAGGGGCTGCCTACGAAGGCATGAAAAATATCCTGAGTGACCATCATGTTGAAATTATTCTAGGAATTAAGGCAATTCATCTCTTTCCCACATGTATTTGTACACCAACTGCTATGACCACTACTACTGTTCTTTTGCGCGACGAATACTCGTCAAAATTCCAATGGCCTAAAAACTGGAAGTTCGGTGTTTTTTTAACAACTGCAAGATTTAGTCTGGCAATGGGGTAGACGACTCGGAAATTTTTTTTAGAGATTTCGTTGGTTTCATGTGAAAGTGCATGTGAAAAAACCCCAGGGAAAAATTTTACTTAAAAAAATGGCCAAGTTATAGCGATTTTAAAACGCAAAATTAGCAACATCGAAAAATTAGGCCGTTTCAGAAAACTGCACTAGCGACGTCACTAGTGCAGCAGTAAATGTTCATTGGTTACTATCAATATAAATCTCTTAGTAACTAAAATAAATAGTGTAGCTAATATATGTTTAGTGTGTTTTTGTGTTGTGTGTAATACACCATAAGCCTTAATACAACAACCATTTATAGGGGGTCGGAGCCCCCCCACCCCCCCTAATTTTTTTAAAATTTCAATAAAATGCTACGAAATTTGGTATGATGATAGATCGACACCTTTTCTTACTGGTGGCCTGTCCGGATTTTTTAATTTATGAGCTATTTCGATACAACAAGCCGTTAAAAATCGTCTATTTCGCAATATTTAGCCACCTCCGTCGGCTTTATTTTTCGTCTTTGAAATGAGATCCAGATATCATTAGAACCGCCTTCATCTGCAGATTCCGAATCTGAACCCGTTGTAAATTTCACCAATCTCTTCCGGAGATATTATCAAAATACTAAGGTGTCAATTTTGTGACGTAAATCGCTATAATTCTAATGTTTTTTTTACTCAATTCTAGAATATTAATTATAGGTAATGAGAAAACAACATGGAGAGTTTTAAACGCTCAGCTAAATAATAATTAATATTCTAGAATAAAGACAACAAAACATCAGAATTATAGCGATTTACGTCTCTAAATTTACACATTAGAATTTTGATAAAATTTAAAACGGTTTTCAGATTCGGAATCTACAGACGAAGGAGGTTCTAATGATATCCAGATTACATTTCAAAGACGTAAAATAAAGTCTACGGAGGTGGTTAAACATTGCTAAATAGACATTTTTTAAGGATTCATAACAAGTTAATTATTCCAGAATAATATTTAATTATCCCAAACTATACAGTGTTGTTAGCTATAAGAATAAAACATATTTTGTAGCCAAAAACTGCCAGGTGGTAGAAATCCAGTAGCTTATTGATGTTGTATTAAGCTTCAAAACGTAGATTACTTTGGATTAGATTGTTGATTCGCACTTTTTCTATGGTAATTATTTTTATACAAGATAAATTATTGAATACCAAATAGCATTTATTGTTATCAATAATTCTAGAACAGTTTAATTACTTTTAATTTTCTTTAAAACATTTTTTTTCACATGTACTGTAGCTACCCAAAATATGTCAAGAACATAAATCAATAGCCCAAAACATTATGTTTTGGTATTTTTTGGAATTTGACATTTTTGGATGTCAAACCAAAAACAGCTATTATGAAAGGCAGAATAATGGTGACACGGGCAACACTAGTACCAGTAACACTTTACAGTGAACTGTCCGAGTTGTTTGTTAACTGAACGTACGTAAATAAGTGCGTCAATGAAAAGATATGAGGATAATACTGTACAGCATGTCCTGGAATATAGTGTCGTTATTCAGGTACCTGGACCCCCCCCCCCCCAAATTTTTCTACAAATCTTAATGAGATTGCATGAAATTTGAAGCAGATAGTTTCACTTTTTCTCCAGATAGTTGCTTTCATTCTTTAGCTACAAGCGTTTGAAAAAGGTGTCTCCGTCGGTATTGCGCCAGTTACACCGCAGTTATTCTTCAGCCTTATAGCGATTTCTTGATTTTGACGGAAAGCTGGCAATGCAAGGATTCCAAATATGTATCACAATCTGAATTTCATCGTAAAACAGCAGAGATATGGGCATTTTAAAGTTGCATGGTTTTACACCTGCGCGAGGCTATTTTATTCTATTAAAAAATACACCATATTCTAGAACATGTTGTTTATCCCATACGTAGCTGGGCAACAATGCAATAACTCTGTAATCATACTATTGCGTAGCTGTTCGTATATAAGATAATAATTAAAGTATTAATATATCGGAATAATTAAATAACCATGTGTTTACTGTATATGCTCGGGTGTAGAGTTTATAACTACTTTGTAAAAAATGTAAACATTAACTCAAAACAACATTAATAGTTTAAGGTGAAATAAAGTAAAGATAACAATGAATTATGGTAAGAGTGAATGTATAAATTAAAGGGGAGTTAGGGTGAGGGGTACATCTCCCTGTCCAAATCCCTGACTCCCGCCCCATCCCCGAACCCCAGACCCCTCCAGGGCCTCCTTCCACCGCGGAGGCACAGAGAGTTTGCCCTTAATAAGGCGAACTGCAGTCGCCTTCTCACAGCCCCCAGGACTGCTCCCAACCCCCGCTGCCTCATCCCCGCCCTCCTCACCACCAGTGCGTCCGCGAGGTGGCGGATGAATTTCTCGCCCTCGGCGCCCCAGACTCCGTCGGTGGAGCACACGAGGGGGGTGAAGTTCATCCGCCTCGACTCACAGGGCTCCTGGTAGTGGGCCTTCTTCTCGCGTTCTTTCTGTGAGAGAAGGGTCTCCACAGAGCGGTTTGAACGAACGTAGGAGGTGGCGTCGACATTAATTACAAACATCATCAATTATCGTTCGTATATAAACAAAGTGTTCTAGAATATGGATTATTATTTAAATATAATAAAATAGCCTCGCGCAGATGCTAAATCATGCAACATTTGAACGATCATATCTTAGCTATTTTACGACCAAATTCAGATTATGATACGTATTTGGAATCCTTGCACATGGCCCGCTTTCCGTCAATATCAACAAATCGCTATAAGGCTGAAGAATAACTGCGGTGTAACTGGCGCAATACCGACGGAGACACCTTTTTCAAGCGCTTGTAGCTAAAGAATGAAAGCAAAAATAAAATTCTGGGTCACCCAGCAAGTAGGAGGGAGGTGAAACTATCTCTGCTTCAAATTTCATGCAATCTCATTAAGATTTGTAGACAAATTTGGGGGGGGGGGGGGGGGGGGGGGGTCCAGGTACCTCCATAACGACACTATATTCCAGGACATGGTGTCTACTACTATTATCATGTAGGCATTGCATTGTTGCCAAGATACTTATGAGATAAACAAAATGTTCTAATTTCATTATTAATTATTCTAGAATAATTAACTTGATGAATAATTTGCCTCCATACCGCTATCCTATAATCGATTCTTAACACAACACAAATACACATCCAAATAAATACTTAGCTACATTTATTATTTGTTTTATTTTAGATACTGCAATAGTATACTTTATATTAGCCAATCAACTGCGCTTGATAACTGTTGCTGTGTTATGGCTGACGTCAAATGTGCAAAGTCCTAAAACGGCCTGATTTTTCGATGTTGTTAATTTTGCGTTTTAAAATCGCTATAACTCGGCCAAAATTAATTTTTTTGAAGTAAAATTTCTCTCTGGGGTTTTTTCACATGCTCTTTCGCATGAAACCAACGAAAACTCGAAAAAAAATTTCCGAGTCGTCAACCCCATTCCAAGACATTTTCAGCCAGTTGAAATATGATATTTGAAAAATGGAGTCTTTTTGTCATAACATAGAAACCTACAGACATCCATCCAGTCATTATGAAATATTGTCATATGAAATGTGTGCTATATTTGAACAATAATTCATTTTTCCGTTTCAATTTCTATAGATTTATTCAAAGTCATGTTTAAATCGCATAGTATACAGTAGTATTTTGTTATTTGAGATGTAGAGGAAGTTAATAGAAATATAATATTGTAATCATTTTTTTTTTAGAAAATTAGTAATAATAATATTAATAATATTATGTTTTGGATATTGAATTAGTTCAATGTGAACGAATGGCAACAAAGAAGAAGAAGTATATTTGTTTCATTATTATTCTTCTTGCCTGTATAGCGAACGTGTTGTATGGGATAACATTAATGTATGATAAATCATATGCAGCCAGTAAATTACCTAAACTTCCAGTCGGTCATATAGAATCGTTTCCTGCATTTTTATGGGGTCAAACTTCGCTACACGATCAAACAAAAGTGGACTACATTATAGAAAACACCAATGGGTGTGTTAACATATCCGATGGCGACCATCATACTAGAGTACTCCTGATGATAAAAACACGAACAACAGCCACAGACCGAAGACAAGCGATAAGAAACACTTGGGGGCCACAAAACGTTATCAATGATACGAAAATAGTCACATTGTTTGTAATGGGATACCCAAATGACGCTTCAACCCAAACTAACATTTTAGAAGAAAGTAGTATATATGGAGATATTGTTCAGGGCAACTTCATAGATACCTATTACAACTTAACACTGAAACTGTTGATGTCTTTAGATTGGATAGAGCGATATTGTACTAAAGCGACTTTCATCGGTTCCGGCGATGATGACATGTTTATTAATCCATACGAGATGGTTCGATATTTATCCGGGGTGAATCGTTCTAATTTCTATGGAGGTAGTTTGTGGGCTAAACAGAAACACCCCCCTGTCTACTGTTCTGGTGCTTTATATTTTCTTTCAAAGTATCTAATACCTCAATTGTTGTCCAGAGTGCCCCACAATAAACTAGTTCCCTTTGACGATCTTTATATGGGACTTCTAGCTACTGACATTAATATTAGTCCAATTAAAATATCTTCCATTCATATTCCTGAGGGTAATACTGTTAATACCTTTGATTTCTGCGAAACCCCTAGTGTTTTAGCTAGCCACGGCTTCTCAGCAAACATTCTTAGACGCCAATGGAAAGGTTTGGAAGTGGTGTACAAGAATTATACAGCTCCAACATGGATAACTAAATATCCTTGTTCAAAATATTGGCTTAGACTACATAATTATTTATGGAACGGGATGTTTATATTTGTTCTTTTCATATTGGTCGGACTCGGAATCAGCAAAAATAGTTGGGCGGCTGAAATATATTTAAGTACTATAATCATTAATTCTCCCGACTAGAGTCAGTAGAGAGAACTTTAGATATTTAAGTGGCAGTATGTAATCAATCTGTTTTGATAACAATACCATTTAATTTGATCAGTCGCTGTGGACCGGAGACCTCTCTCCATGCTAGTTACCCACGAACCCACGGTTCCTCTATGAATCGAATCTTCACCCCGGATCGGGACGGCGGGACCTTCTCCAGGCGTCTCTCCAGAACCACAGATGAAACCCTCACGTCTATAGTTACTGTTAGGGTGAATTGTGTCATTTTGCAAATAATACATAATATACTAATTAAAAACATTATATTACATACCTAATTTGGTACAAATTAATATTGAAAACTATTGTCCTCCGGGCCGTTTCATTTCACAATAAAATTACATATTGTTCCCGTACGGGAAATTAAATACTTTATTTACCGTCACGTCCATCGAACTATCTTTATATTGACTTCGCTCGCTGTGCTCACTCGAAATGTTGATGATACAGGGACGAGTGGTAAATGAAGCTTATTTAATTTAACAGCCAAAACATCGTTTTAAATGTTGGATTAAATCAAATACGTAAACGTGCTGCTGCAAGT
Organism: Nemertoderma westbladi; assembly: GCA_032718475.1. Classification (NCBI taxonomy): domain Eukaryota; kingdom Metazoa; phylum Xenacoelomorpha; order Nemertodermatida; family Nemertodermatidae; genus Nemertoderma; species Nemertoderma westbladi. Next base: position 28,876 of record JAUCBJ010004247.1, read on the forward strand.
ATCTTCTTTATTATAAAATATAAATAACCTTTGAGGTGTAGATAATTATTTTTGGTGTACTGCTGCTGTTGAGGGGCCAGTCCTACTTAAATATATGGCTATTTAAATTAGTGTAACTCAGAACACTTATACTGTATGTTCAAAGATTTTACAACCCCCAGCACCACAAAGCATTAGTGTTTATAAGTAGTCATTTATCGATCTACTAAAAATAATCATTTTTCACATAATTTTATCAGGAAAATCACTAAAATCAAGTTTCATCCAGTTTCTATAATATTAATCCTAAAAATGTCAGAAATTTGTTTTTTATTCCATCTACAGTAGAGCAGAATTTAATGGGGATTTAAAATCTGAAATCCGCGTAGCCTCTTATATTCCTCGAGTTATCGTGGAATATCTGTCTGTCAAAATGTAAGGCAGACAAGACAGACAGGCAACCGACAGACGGACAAACTACATTCAACGAAATATTTAAACTGCCATAAAGCCCCATAACTATAATTTTAGCTCGGTGCTTGTGTTTCCTTTCTGTCAGATACTATTAACCAACCAGACCTCATACAGGTATTTTTGCTCGGGAAGGTTTTAACTTTGAAGGCGATTATTTCAGAATGACATTTTTTCGCACGAAAAATACTAAGACTCCGCAGCCATTTCTTAACCGTTTTTTTTTTAAATTTTGCTATATATACAAAAGGTAATTTTCATAAGATTCAATAAATTTTGATCAGTTTTCTTAACTAATAATATTTCCTTTTCATTCCTATTCATTTTTTTAATGAAAAATTACAAAAAACATGGGTTTTCTCAGTTTTGAAAAAATATTGAATTTTTTTTACTGAATTGCCAATTATCAGAAATAAAAAACGAAAATACAACCCCCCCCCCCCCCCCCTTAAATATATATTAATCATTAGGCCTACTAAAATTTATAAATTAGGCCTATCACTAAATTATTTTAATTTATCACTAAATAATAGAAATGACCAGATAAGTCTGCGTATACACCACACCAGTAGTGTGGACTTGACAGGTGGTGGTCAGTGGGGTTGGCAGAGCCAGTTCATCATGGCTTTAGCACTGTAGTACAACATGCTTTGTTCACTTTGTTCACTTGTCTTCAGTAGCGGGTGTGCAATGTGCATAACGCACATGTAATTTTGTATGTAAAAATAGTGACACGACAACCGTCTACCATGACATGTGACCAGTGGCGTCGTAGCATCACCATGCGCCCCCTTTAAACATTTTGCCTGTACCCCCATTACATTAAAAAGTGAAATTTTAATCCAAGTCTTCCTGCAAAATTTCGCTTGTGCGTACCCCCCCCCCCCCCCCCCCATTACATTAAAAAGTACACAATATTAATTTGTAATTTACAATCTCAATTTGGTTGAAAAATATTTGAGATATGGGAGTTCGAAAGTTGCATGGTTTTGCATCTGCGCGAGAATATTTTTTATTCAATTTATAAATACTCAGTATTCTGGAACATTATATTTATCTCATAAGTACCTGGGCAACAATGGACTATTATATAATATTGCTAATTACATTCATACATACAGACATTAAAATAATTGCTCCAGAATTTATTGTGTAGGAAAAATACTACCGGTAGGTTTTTAGAAAATAATTATTTATTACATGGGAAAAAAGTAGACCACGCTGGCGTTCTGTAAATAAAATGCCTGGAGAGTAGTGAAAAAAAATGTTGTACGTTTTTGTTACTTAATTCTTTATCTTTAATAAAAGAAAGCGCGATATAGTGTTACAAAATATATTGAACTGCAGTGTTTTAAAAATATTTTTCCTTAGTTACTGCACCATAGATACTCTAGGATATAATTTCCTACTTCAGTTGCTTTCATTTAACGAGTTTCCCAACTCACCGAGATCCCGAATAATAACGAAGCCGGCCCATCTTCACCGACAGGAGTCCCTACTGTATATCCCGGACTTCCAAAGTACCTCGTTCTCACGACTCCGTGTAATGAGCCATCGACTTCGCATAGAGACCGGCCGATGGTCGAGAACACCGCGCCAAAATAGAACCTCCAGTTGCGACGGCATCACCCTCCAAGATCAACAACACATATTGCTATCTTGCCCGCTTTCAGAAAATGTGCGCCAAAATTATCAGTCTCTTGATTTCAACAGTATCAAATGTCTATTTTCCGGAAACACCAAAGATTTATGTTCCTATTGTTAATGTTAAACAGTAATAGATTTATACGGCCAGTGATTTTTCCAAAATATATTTTAAAAATTAACTGATTTTTTCTGTGTATGAGTATTGGTAGTTTTATTTAGGTTAATTGGTTTATATTTACTAAGGTTATCCTTATTTTGTATCTATAGGTTAATTATTTTCTGGTTATAAAGTTTTTATTAAATTGATTCTGTCCATGTTCTTGATGGTTTATTGATGTATTTGTTAATTATTGTTAATATTAATTATCGCTATAAAATCGCAAATTTCGTCAACAAAGAGCGCTACAGGCGCTAACTAACTAACTAACTATGTATGCAGCACAGTATAATTGATGTCTGGCACAACTTCCTTCACTTGTACTACACTGTAGATACTTCTTAGTCTTACTATACTTTTTAAGTTTCTGGAAACACAAACAACTAAACTATCTTAACATGAGTTCTAAATGATCTACGTATAATAGGAATAATATTTATAGCGACTTTTAGAATATATTTATGTGAAAGAGTATGCCTATCTCTCTAATAGGATAACAAGTAGGAAAAAAATGTGCCAAAAATGAAATTTCGACATGTGACAGTACTTCATGAAATATAACACTATTGCAGACGAAACGTGTTTCAAAAGAAAACGAAACTTTCTACACGACTCGGCAAGAACGAATGCTGGAGGCCAATGTGGCGAAGCGTAGTTTAATGGAGCCCCCCGCGGATAGCGGTGAAAGGGGTGCCGAATTCCAGATACGTGACTTCGAGCAACGATTGTCGAGTGACAGTGAATATCGAAAGGACATCTTGAGAAGGGTTGAATTACAGGTTAGTAAATAAAACCAGGATGCAATGTTGTAAAACGCAAGCTGCAAGGTGCTCCAGTAAAGACAAGTGTATATTTTTAAGTCTGCTAAAAACGAAACTTCAATCTTTAACAGAAAATGTCAGTGTTACCTAAATTTATTTACAAAGTCGCCATTCTTACAGAGGAAATCCTTCCTGACGTTGCCGTGACAAACTGTATAGAAACCCAATTTATGTCGCAGTGGACCAAAAAATAACGCGGTAACAAACACTTAGTAACATTTAGTAACAATGTAGTTGATTGAAATGTTGCTTGTTTGGTAATGTTAAAATGGTTGAATAACAGTATAAAATGTTTCCCACGTTAAGCAGACAGTGGCGCAGACACTGGTGCAGACCGTGGGGCACGCAGTGGTGCATACACTGATGCAGACACTGGTGCAGACAGTGGCGCAGACAGTGGTGCAGACAGTAGTCAGTAGTGCAGACAGTGGTGCAGACACTTGTGCAGACACTGGTGCAGACAGTGGTGCAGACAGTAGTGGTGCAGACAGTGGTGCAGACAGTGGTATAGACACTGGTGCAGACCGTGGTGAACGCAGTGGTGCAGACACTGATGCAGACAGTGGCGCAGACAGTGGTGCAGACACTGGTGCAGACAGTAGTGCATATATTGGTGCAGACACTGGTGCAGTCAGTAGTGCATACAGTGGTGCAGACAGTTGTGCAGACAGTGGTGCCGACACTGGTGCAGACACTGGTGCAGACACCTGGTGGAAATACTGAAATACCAGAGTACCACAAAACACAATACCGCCAGGCACTATTATATTATATTTTATCATAGACTTTATTATCTACAAATAATATGCGAGTAACTACTGAAAGGTTCTACATGAAGTAGGGAGGAAGTATGTAGTACAAGTCGGTGTGTGTGGGGGGTGAATGTGCCATGATTACAAATAATTATAAGTACAAGAAATTAATTAATCGGTATTCCCGTTTTCATATAAACAATAATGTCTATAAATTGTAAGCAGCAATGTCTCCAAGGAATGAGGTTTAAGCGACAGTGTTTGATTGTTTATACATGACCTACTTTATACCCAGAGTATTTTTAATTTGTTTGCCTTTACTGGAGCCACTGCTTATTATAATAAAACGAGCTAATTAAGTTATTGTCTCATGCTGGGGATATACATTCACTAACTACAGTAAGGTCTCAGGAATTCTTAGCCCGCGAGTATTCTTAGCCCGTGGGTATTCTTAGCCCGCAAAACAATAACGTTTATTGTTTTGGTTCCCCCAATGCTCCTCTGAAACCTGCTCCTTTACTGTCTGCACCAGTGTCTGTACCACTGTCTGCACCGCCGTCTGCACCAGGTTTCTGCACCACTGTCTGAACCAGGGTCTGCACCAGTGTCTGCACCAGTGTTTGTACCACTGTCTGCACCAGTTTCTGCACCACTGTCTGCACCACTGTCTGCACCACTGTCTGTACCAGTGTCTGCACCACTGTCTGCACCACTGTCTGCACCAGGTGTCTGCACCAGGTGTCTGCACCACTGTCTGCATCACTGTCTGCACCAGGTTTCTGCACCACTGTCTGCACCAGGTGTTTGCACCACTGTCTGTACCAGTGTCTGCTTAACGTTTACACCCGAAAAATGCATATTATATTAACAGCATTTATTATAAACAAAGTCCTGAAAAAAAACTTTATTGCAAAAATTAAAACTGCATTTAAGAAAATAATTACTGTACAATAACAATATAATACAATAGAGCTAATCGAATTGAAAATAAACTATTAAACACAAAACCTTCGACTAAACAAACTACTTGGAGGCCGGTACAACAACACCGCTCTCTTCATCAGTAACGATACCAACTTCCTCAAAGAGCTCTTGCTTCTTCTTTGGGTAGCCTTCCAAGATGGTGTCCAGAATATCCTGAGCCATTCGTTTTCTCTTTCTCCACGCGCCGACGTACTTCCTATGGTCGGAGTACGTCTTTTCCTTAACTTCCTTCGTGATGAGCACACTGGACGACCTTAGTTTATCCAAACGTCCTTCGCAATCTCCAATGTTCTCCTCCACTTGACGTAGTTTAACAACTGCTTCTTCAACAGTCAGTTGCGAATTTAATGTTGCAAGTTCGTGTTCACGTGACGTCACGTTTTCTTTAATGCTACGCAATTTTTCAGTAAGATTTTGAAGTTCCTTATCGTAATTTTCGATTTCCCCTTCCTTTAAGCTCGGGAATATACTCTGTGTTATGCAATAAACCTTCTGCTTTCCATAGACTTTCTCAACCAGTTTGTTTTCCTTTGACATTTGCTCCAATATCTTCTGAACTTGGGTTTTACCGTATTTGGCGTGCAGGTTATTGAATACGTCGGTGGCACTGTAAGGCCTGTTCTGTTGCATCATGTATTTATAAATAACTTGGGACACCTCGGAATCCTTGAGTTTATTACTACTCATTATGGAGAATTGATAAACACGATGAAACAGAATAAAAAAGGATAAACGAAATATTAGACCTAGCCTTACTGAAAGTTATACGCAATTAGGTAACTGCGTAGTCTGTCTGTCTGTACCACGTACTGCTGTACTGTAGTCAGTATTGCTGTAGTGTGCATAATGTTCGCCCTGCCAGCCAGCCGGGCGCATGTCAGGTGATGGCAACAACCTCAAGACTTATAACAGTATAAGCCTTACAAATATCCTACCGGTAGGCCTATACAACTATTACTACCATGCTACTGTACTATCCCAATCCACCCCTCCAGTACAGCAGTAGTACCATCTACACGCCTCTCCCACCCCCCCCCCCCCCCCCCCGGGTTGGGCAAGAGTACCATAACGTTCATGAGTATCCCTCTACTCTTCCTTCCCTCTGCCCTCTCTCTTCTGCTTTTTCTCTTATGCTTACATGCTATTCAGGTTTCAAATTGGGGCGATTTGGATTTGCCCCGCGGATGTGTCCAGTGTGGGGTCTGATATCGTACCGGTACTCTACTAGCTGACTAGACAGCTAGAGGAGGGTCGAATTTGATATTGAAGGACCACCTTCAGCCCTTGGCAGCTTGGCTTGGCTGCTTGGAAATAATATGAACTTACATTGTTTGGTGTAATTATTGTTAGGTACCAGGTACAGTAGGCCTACTGTGCTAGTGCAGTAGTGTGCTATATTGTTTTTTACATACAGACATAGGCTTAGGCCTAATCCATAATCTGCTAATGCAGTAATGTGTAAATAAAGCTATATACAGGTATACGGTATCTATCTATCTCTTGAAAAATCAGAACCATCTTTCAAAGTGGGGCCAAGGCCATCTAAACAATAGGCCATGACAAGGACCTAGCCTACAAAATTATCGTAGGCTGATTATGGTAGCTAAACTGTACCTATCACCAACACCCTAAGCTATATATACTGTTAGGTATATTTGGGTTTGGAATAATTCATTTGTTTTAACATTGAATCCCCTTATTTATTATAAAACCATCGGAAATATCCGCAAATGCCGCTCCATTACTGTCTGAAACGCTTCCGACAGTCCGATGTATCTGTACCCGAGCTGCTGAGTTGCATCGAGTTTCTGTAAATTTGCACCCCTAGCGGCAGACAGAGGAACTGTAGGAGTCTGTCTGTGTGTATAATTTCTAAATTTTTGATAGACTTTACATGTGTACAAAGTTTGGTACCATTTCATCCATGATTGACCGACTTATTAGCGATCAAACATGTGTTGTGGCGGTGCAATTTTGTCGACAAGCCGGCACAGCATTCTTAAAAATGCAGCTGCAATGCAGCATGCCGATCCTAGTAGTAGTAGTAGTAGCCACAAACATAGCCAGAGAGAGGTAGCCACAAACAAACAAAAGCTGCAGGAACTCGAGCGATAATTAATTAATTATTAAATTCTGTTTCAATTAAATTCTTTACGAAAATCTAGTTATCTTCTTTTAAATATGGAACCTGCATTCGTGGAAAATATAATATTTGATAATTCAGCAGTCAGCCTACGATAATTTTGCAGGCATGTCCTTGTCATGGCCTGTTATTTAGACGGCCTTGGTGGGGGTGTTTGAAATAAACTACCAGCCACCAGCAGAACGGTACTGAAGATACTGAAATACATTACAACATTACAATTACAATAATTAGCCATCAGTGCGGTGCCCACTCACTGTACAGTAGGCCTACCAAATTAACGGTATACCAAGATGGCGGGGCGGCTATCTGTCTGTCTGTCTGTACATGTTTTGTTTATCCTACCATGTATGTATGTGTGTAAACTGCCACTGCACACTGCCCCACTCTGCCACTGTCACTGACCCTCTAACTTGAAATCGCAGTGCTTATGCCTCCATTAACACTTTCACTGCGCTGTGGTACACACACACCAGTGTGCACCATGGAAAAATACTTCAGTGCTGTGAAATGGTTGGTTAATTGATAACTTTTCTTCGTTATTATACAGTAGGTAGTTATTGGTGGTCGTTTTTCTTCGTTTCATGACGTTTACTACTGTATATTGATGGCACTGTACCTCTGGATAAATAAGTCATAAGAAATAAGTCTAGTCATAAGCTTTAGAGAATGGAAAAGATTGTAGGACACCTCCTCAAGAGGAGATGAGGCTATTCTTACCCAAGAACATTTTATTTAAATATACATTGTACAGTATAATTAGGATTATACTGTACATCTCAATTAGTGCCAGTTATCTTTTATGTTATTCATTAAAGTAAAATGCATTTTGTGTCCATAGTATCACAACTAACACCAATTTTAAAGAAATTATTATAATCTGCGATTTTTAATTAACATCTTAATTACGTAAGTAAACTGCTATTATTAACTTTAAAAAGCGAAGCAAACAATATGAATATTAATTTTAAATTTAACTTTTTTGTTTATTTCGTTAGTTATACAGTACCATCCCTTCAGAACAGTAATTAAATTAATTAGTAGATCAAATAATATATCAAATTACAAGTGCAATAATTATGATTATGGAAACTTCTCATAAATAATTTTAGTGATTACGATTTAAACTTGATTTTGAGAAATTTTTTCTGTAAATAAACGGCTTCATATCAACTTCCTCTGATCGTTGATGCTTTCTTCTCCATTGACACATCAATAGGTATTTTATTCCAGACCGAAAACCAGAAGAGAAATAAATATATATTATAGGATTTACTCCGCTGGATAAAAGCTTCAAATAATGAAAGATAATGGAAATCCATTTATATGTTTGGGAATCTGTTTGATCAAACCAATGAAATAACTTGACGTAATTGCGGATATGGTAGGGGAGCCAGCAGAGCACGAAACAAACCAAAATTACAATCAACATTACAATTATGCGCATCCGCTCTCTTGTGTGGATCGTTTGTTTATTATGTTGTTTAATAGAGGGGGATTCTGTAATGGATTCCTTTCTCAGGTTTCTAATGGAACGTATCAGAGTGATGTTTATTTTGGTGTAGAGAATAGACATAACAAAAATAGGAATAAAAAACAGAAATACACTTTCGAATATATCAAGTGCTTTCTCCTTATTTGAGTCTATAGTACATGATGTAAGATTTGTAGCATAATATTGAATATCTACATGGGATAACACAATGTAGGTGATATTGATTGACAATGAAATAATCCATACAGTCACGGCTACTCCAGCAATTATACGCGGCCACAATTGTAGCATTCTGATTAAAAATGGTTTTACAATAACTATATATCGTTCAACACAGATGGCAAGCATGAATAACACAGATGCTGTGGAACTTGTTGCTGAAGTATACCTCATAAATATGCACATGGAATCCCCAAGCACCCACTCCGGGTAACGATTTAGAAACCACACTATGGTACGAACCCCAACAGGAATCCCAACTAACAGATCGGAAACACTCAAATTCGCCATGAATATGTTGGTTGGGTTTTGCATTTCTTTATTAGTGGCAATAACTAATAACAACAATAAGTTCCCAATGATTATCAGAGCAAATATTAATGAGCCAAAAATGACGATAAATATCTGAGTATTATCATAGTCCATCTTCGCTATCTTCTCTATGTTGCAATGTTGTAAAAATTATACTTTGGGTTAGTCGAGATTATTTAAATTATAACATTACAAATCAGTTATACGTGGAGTATAGGCCTAATATATAATATTATTAAGAGTATAATAATATATAATCTAGAGCCCTGGGATTTAATTTCCGGGGATCTAAATATCCCTTTTCACACCTAGGAGGGATCTAAAGACCCCTGCGATCTACAGTAGGTGGTATCTAATCGGAGTCAAATATTTAGCACTAGCGCTATATGTAAATAACACCGAGATACAGTAGAATGGTGTTCATGAAGACTGATAAGTCCAAGGTACCAGCTAAAACCCTGTCTAAGTGTACATAATCCATAGGCCTGTAATGGTCACCGGTACTAATAATACTTTCAGTTTATCGTTGTACAGGTAGGAAGGAGCTTTAGTTGATAGCTGTCAGCTGAACGGGTGCCGTACTTATGTAGGCCTACACGAATCTGTTTCAGTATTAAACTAGCACCACACTTAGCAATGATTCAGACGAGTGATAAATGTTCGGTACTAAGGTGGATATTTAGTACTGGTACTATCTTATCGATTGTTTCATTCTTCATCAATACCGTTTTTTTTATATTCTGTTGATACAGTAATTCTTGGTTATTATTGCCTTTGGGTGTATTGCTATAAGTCTACCAAAGAAAGGAAACCTAACACCATTTATCACATCGTGGAATCAGTATAATTTTGATTTCAGTTTAATTCGGCCCATGTGAAGAATACCAGACTTTCTGCCGTTATATTTCACTTTGCAGTTACCCCCATGTGATGAATACCAGGTTTTCACCAAAAATACAGGTTACAGAAGGGCTGAATCTAACCAAACCAATAAACTTATTAGTATATGTACAGGTTATAAGACAGAAATAAGCGCTATAAAACACTTAATAAAGATAAATTAAAAAAAATAAAAAATCTTCATATATAAAATTCCAATAAAAAGTCGACCGAAAAGTGAAATCCTGGTATTCTTCACATGGGCGTCTAACTCACATGGCATCTATCTGGCAAGTCAAAAATAATAAATAGACAACCTAAAAAACTGAAACATAATGTATAATCTTTGTTATTTAAGGGGAAACAGTTACACAGCAAGAATACATATTTATAACTTATTCGCAACATATCTTTTAACTGATTAAATAATTTATTATTCATAAAATTATTCCAAAGTCCAATATAACGTGCCTATATGCATTGTAAATGCAAATAAATTAATATTAAGTATTATATTTACAATGCCGTATTCTTAGTTATTACTGGCCGCAGGTAGATTGTAGGGAGTAATCGAGCTTAGCATACAGCTACCAGCTAGAATTTACGTGTGGCCTTCGAGAAGCTAAGATAAAAGCAATTAATTAGTTAATTAATTAATTGCGGTAAAATCAGCATTTTCTAGCCTGTCTTTTAACGGAAATTAATTATTTTATAGTATAAGCAGGCCTCGCATTTACACCTTTTTTACCTTTTTTTTGGTGAAGATGGAAGAAGTGGAAATAACAGCCTCAGCCTAAATTAATTAATGCAATCAATAACTGAATAATGATGCAAAACATTATGTGCTAATGATAGGTTATTCAAATATGTAGCCTATAAATATTGTATATGTATTCAGCCTATAAATATACCCAAACCATCGCCTGCAGTAGGCCTACACAATGTATGAATCGAAACATTTCCGAACAGCTAAAAATGTTTATTTAAACTACCGTTTTTACTCAAGAGCCCGGGCGTTTTATGTTTATAAATTGCCAATCGGGGAGGCGTTTATTCGAGGGGCGTTTAAATATTAATTTTGTGGTTCGGGGAGCCGTTTATTCGTTTAAATATTTAATTTTGTGGTTCGGGGAGCCGTTTATTCGTTTAAATATTTAATTTTGTGGTTCGGGGAGCCGTTTATTCGTTTAAATATTTAATTTTGTGGTTCGGGGGGAGGCGTTTATGTTTATGTTCTTGATTTTCAGAATTCTGAATGTAAATAATGATAAATATCAGATAATGAATCCACATTCAGTATTTGGCATTGACTTGTACCGGTAACCATTATTCTTTCACTTTCGTAGTGATTAACCAACATGGTAATCGCGACCTATTCAACCTACAGTTGTATACATGTATCGGTATTGACGTACCGTAGTACTAGTAGCTTACACCTCTACATCTCAGATAGGGGGAGAAACTGGACGCAATAAAAAGTCATCCCTCCAAGTAATTACAGTAATTTAATTTTAGTGGGCTTATTAAATTTTATGAAAATGATGTACCTTTTTTACTTTTTTTTAATTGCATCAAATACCTGTCCACCTTTTTTTATTGCTAAAAATCCCGATGCGAGGGCTGTATAAGATTTAAATAATTATACTTAAAAATTATACAGCTGTAATCCCCAAACCCCATTCCATTATAGTTTTTAATTAGTTCAAGTGATTTTCTTTAATAAATGTGTCTTTAATTAGGATCTAAACGTAATTAAAACGGCATAAAACATAAAAAAGTTATGCACATTAAATACTGCTCATTTTTTTTTATTTATTTTTTTTTTAATTACATTACAACTTCGATTATATTAATTTTTTTAAATAAATAGGCATATTAATATTAGAGACGATAAAATAATAGAGTACGATTAATTAATTTAAAGTAAATTAACAGTCAAATAATTATTAGGACCGTATAAAATAATGTAAAGTAATTCAACTACTGTAATACTGTATACCGCAATGAAGTAAATGCAGCAACAATGATGGATCCAGTAACGAGTTTAAAGTAAACAGGTAGAATGTGGGAACGTGCAATACAATAACATATCAAGATAAATAACAAAAAATAAGTTACGTAAAGAAGGGGGGCTTTAATGGTGAAGATTATGATGGGGGCCCAGATCTGGAATAAGCCGCGGGTCATCAATAGAAGATGGTGGCATAGCTTGAAGAGATCTATGTCCTCTCAGACATATGCCTGCTGATCTCACCAGACTAAATGAGACCCTGCAACGCAGCCAGTGCGATACAGCCGCATAAAAGTGGTCTATTCTCCGAAAGGAGACCTGCCAGATGTGCCATGAAACGGCTGCACTCCGGCCCTGCTGCACCACCAGTCGAAAACACTAAAGGTGTAAAGGAGTGCGGCACGCTCGACATTTATAATTCTATCATTGTAGGACCGGCGCTTCTCCCCTTCATGGATCTTAAGAATAGAGTCTATAGGAGAGGAGAGATATGATGTTGCATTCGGGTAAAATACACGAACATCGAAAAAAGATTTGGAGAAGCGTCCCCAAAACCCCCTTGCCGAAATATCCAGACGAGCTTCACTGGATGTGTTAGCTGAACCTGGGAATAGGACCTCACCCGTTATGGGTTGCAGTATTGGATCCAATGCTACATCCGTACACACCTCATGCAAGAGAGAGACCAGCAGATCGCGAACTTCATTGTGGCGTAATGCGATAAAGCCGCCTTTCTTGCAAGATAGAGCATGGTCGGGTGTAAAAGAGGCAGAACAGACACAGGAGGATGGCATGCCAAATATAGGGAGGTTGTATCTTAGAGCGATTGCATCTCGAAAATCGGATTTGTTTAGGGCAAAACCTTCACACTCTAATGGAAGAGCTATCAACCACGATGAAGTGCCCGGGCGCGATGCATGGTCAAGAGTACGTGCCATTAGTGGATCACAAGAGTCCTTGATGATGGCTGCTTTGGTGTTCCAAAGCTGTATAGTTCTGGTTCGAACTACCGAAGTTATGGCTTTCTGAGCTTCTGAAGATGAGTGTTCAAGGAACATACTCTGTTTCTGTATACATGTTTTGTGCTGTTTAGTTACAGCACAAGAGTTGTCAAATTGAAGAGCCGCAGAAGAAGTAGGATTTGTAATCCCGAGACCACCATAGCGCACTGGCAGATCTAGTATGTCCCTAAGGTCTGAATCGCAAATGGAACCCAGTATAGATGGGACCAGTTTCTTGTAGATTGAATCTTCAAGTGGACCAAAGAGACCCTCATCACCTTTGTAGCAGCGTTGGAAGAATGTCCATCTAGAACTTAGGCCATGCGTAAACGCGGCATAGGCAGCATGTGGCTCGGTTTTAGCTATTTCTTCCAGCTTCTCAATCTGATCACACCAACCTGCAATCTTAGTCTTAGCAAACATTGAAGAGAAAACTTGTGTTCCTATGACACTTCCTAGAATGCGCTGGCCCTGGTCTGTAATTTGCACCCTCACTTCCTTAAATATCTCTTCTGCTGCTTCCATTAAACCCGGTTTTACTATAAGCCAAGACTTTTGTGCTTTAGGGTGATACACATAAGCAGGTCCATGTAGAGAGATGTAGTCCCACCACGCCCGAAGCTCCAACAACTTACCAATACCATTTGCATCATCTGCATACCAAACTGATTTTGCCTTGGTTGGATGGTAATATATCAGTGGGGTCACTGAAATACTCCGTTTAGAAATTTTCCAAGTTGAATTTCCATGTGGCCTTCGAGAAGCTAAGATAATAGCAGTTAATTAGTTAATTAAGTTGATTACGGTAAAAACAGCATTTTCAACCTACCTCTTAAAGGATATTAATTATTTTCTGGTATAAGAATTAAATAATTATACTTAAAAATTATACAACTGTATTCCCCATAACCCATTCCATTATAGTTTTTAATTAGTTCAAGAGATTTGCTTTAAGAAATGTGTTTTTAATTGATCTAAACGTAATTAACTTATTAAAATGCCCCGTCTCCAGCTATAGCTCCCTCCTTCGTTGGCATGGCTAGCCTAGCTTGGAAGGGGAACCAGTCCAACCACACCTCACCTCTACTCAAAGGCAGCATTGTAATGAGCCAGACTAATTATTATTCGAGTATAATCATATTATTATATATATTATCATATTATTGACTACAATTAGGTCAAATATACAAAAACACATAGCACAATAATACTGTCCCGTCACCATCACTTTAACCATTCCATTAACTAAGTACAAATAAAAAGGGAAGGGGATGTATCATTACTTAATTATAAACCGCTGCAGTCCATTTAGGTAGTATGTTAAATGGAACACAAAACATCAAAACTAAAAACAGTGCCAGTGTTCCAGCAACGATAAGTTCCATCATAGATAATATATATCTATGTAAACATATATTAGTACCGCATGTAATTAAGTAAATTAATAATAGACGTACCTAGATTAATATAATAGCACAGAAAAGAGAAAAATAAATATGTATAAAGAATAAAGATCCTAAAACGATGCAACATAATTCATTATTTCTAAAAGTTCTTCTGCTGAAAAGTGCTGCACAGTAAACTTATCTACAACACATTCATTAATTTCACTGCACAAGTGAGCCCGCCAGGCGCTATTAAGGGGATATATAGCATATGTAGCTATACACCATGTCCTAGAATTACAAATCTTAATGAGATTGCATGCAATTTGAAACAGTGATATTTTCACCTCCCTCCTCCTTACTGGGTGAGCCAGAATTTTTATTTTCGCTTTCAATCTTTAGCTACAAGCGTTTGAAAAAAGTGTCTCCGGCGAAATTGCACCAATTACACCGCATTTATTCTTCAACCTTATAGTGATTTGTAGGTGCTAGCGGAAAGCTGGTTGTGCAAGGATTCCAAATATGTAACATAATCTAAATTTCGTCTTAAAATCAGCGTTTAAAACTTGCATGGTTTTGCATATGAACGAGGCTATTTTCTTCTATTAAATAAATACAACATATTCTGGAACATTTTGTTAATGCATGAGTAGCTATTTAATAGCATGATTAAATGGGTATTGCATTGTTGCAAAGCTACGTATGGGATAAACAAAATATTCCAGAAGATGTTGTGGGGCGAGCCACGAAGTTGGCGGAGCCTTAGCGAATTGACACTGTTAGGGGGCGGGTCAATTTATGCAAATAGTTGTCGTCGTCGTCGTTGTCGTCGTCGTCGTCGTCGTCGTCGTTGTCGTCGTCGTCGTCGTCGTCGTCGTCGTCGTCGTCGTCGTCGTCGTCGTCGTCGTTACGATTTTGACATGCTAATAACTTTGTTGGATTTAAAGCTGCCAAGTTGAAAATTTGTAGGTATCAATATGAGCAAAAGTTGAGATTTTTGAGAGACTTTCAGACACCATCAGTGAGAGGGCCACATGTCTAAACATTAAATGCCCTCCCATTTCTTTGCTTTTAATCCGTTTAAGCTGAAACTTGGCAGATATGTATTAGACCATTAGCTGTGACTTTCAAAGGAGGCGAATCCATCTGCAGTTCTCCAGTCTGCCGCTAGAGGGCGAAATGTCCCGAATGTGAAATTATTCTTCCATTTAGTTGTTTATGATCTGATTACGCTGAAACTTGTCATATATGTACTAGATGACATCCTGAGTCTTTGTGTGGATTGTAATCGGTCCGAAGTTTTCCAGTCTGCCGGTAGAGGACCACATGTCTAAACATTAAATGGCCACCCATTTCTATGCTTTTAATCCGTTTAAGCTGAAACTTGGGAAGTATGTACTAGACCATTAGCTGTAAATTTCAAAGGAGGCTAATCTGTCTGCAGTTCTCCAGTCTGCCGCTAGAGGGCGAAATGTCCCGAATGTGAAATTATTCTTCCATTTAGTTGTTTATGATCTGATTACGCTGAAACTTGTCATATATGTACTAGAAGACATCCTAAGTCTTTGTGTGGTCAGTAATCGGTCCGGAGTTTTTGAGTCTGCCGCTAGAGGGCGAAATGTAGGAAAGTGATAACCTTCGCGAATTCCTTGATCTTAATCTATTTAAGCTGAATTTTGGAATATACAGTACCGGTGTGTACTAGACCACATGCCTCGTCTTTGTGAGGAAGGTGATCGATCCGTAGTTCTTTAATATGCCGCTAGAGGGCTAAATGTATGAAAGTGAAAACCTTCCAACATTTCGTTATTTATGATCCGTCAATCGGAAACTTGGTAGATATGTAATAGACCATAGGCTGTGGCTTTGTAGGGAAACTAATCCTTCCTTCTTCAGTTACCCAGTCTCCCGCTAGAGGGTTAACGTTTTCCGGGAAAATCTTCTCCTATGTTTTTATAATCCTTTCGAGTTGATACTTAGCATTAACTCATTTCACGTGCTGCGCGAAGGCCCCACTTCGTGTATTTATTTAATGGGAACAAGAAGTATGGTGAACCGATGGACAGAGGCTACCTTTTCCGTCCAGTAGCCTTTGATACGATGGGCCGGGCAGGACCTGAAACAGAAGAGTTCTTGGCAGAGATAGGGTCGAGGCTGAGAGACTCAACCAAGGAGCCTCGCTCCCACTTGTTCCTCCTGCAGAGGTTGCTGGTCGCAATCCAGATGGGTAATGCGGCATCCATCCTTGGTACCATCAGTGAGGCGGGGGATGATGGACTGATGGACCTTCTAGGATGATTCGCATCTTATATTTGTGATCTCTGTTAACTCTAATTGTTATCTTATCAAATGTTAATTAATTAATTACTAATTAGCGAGGGAATTGTTTTAATTGATTTATCTCAACGATTTATCTTGACGATTTATTTGATAGAATAAAATAGCCTCGCTCATATGCAAAACCATATGCAAGTTTTAAACGCTGATATCTCAGCTATTTTAAGACTGAAATTTAGATTATGTTACATATTTGGGATCCTTGTACAACCAGCTTTCCGCTAGTACCTACAAATCACTATAAGGTTGAAGAATAAATGCGGTGTAATTGGCGCAATATCGTCGAAGACACTATTTTCAAAAGCTTGTAGCTAAAGAATGAAAGCGAAAATAAAAATTATGGCTCACCCAGCAAGGAGGAGGGAGATGAAACTATCTCTGTTTCTAATTTCATGCAATCTAATTACGATTTGTAAAAAAAATTTGGGGGTGGGGGCATGTACCTGAATAACGACACTATATTCCAGGACATGGTGTAAGTAGATGGAATATTTACCCTATCCTACAGATAGTTCGCATCGCCTCTACTTCTGCAATCGAACTAAAATGGCCAAAAAACGAATACCAAATATATCAGAAAATAATACACATGTTGCAAATTTAACTAAACGTTCACTGAGCATTAACCTCTGGGTGTGGAAAAATAACTAAACGTTTACTGAGCATTCCCTTTGGAGACAGGGGGGGGGGGGGGGGGACTCGACGCAAAACCCGCCTTGGCGAATTAATATCCCGCCACAATGTTAATTTCTCAATTTAGGGAAAGGAGCAAGTTACAGTGGCACGTTATTTTAACCAAAACAATAAACTAAACACAATAGAACAGGCTACTGTTTTATTTTTGAGAGTAATCAGCTGTTATTTGCGTCGAATTTCCCCAGGAGAGGGATGAATTTTTATTGATAATAGTTCCCCCCCCCCCCCCCTATCTGTACCTTTGGGTGTGGAAAATTAACAATAACCTCGACTATGAATCGATGACAATTACATGGTAAGCGCCAAATGTAACTTATATTAGTATTCCAAGTAGTGTAAATCCTACAACATTCAATAGCGGCCAAATCCCAAACTGGGCTACCGTAGAAACTTGTAGCATACAGTACAAACTTTGCACATTAGAGACGCACCGGGGCGGGGGTGTGCAAATGAAAATTCTTGTCTCAAATTTGCAAGTTAATGCACCTCTCTTGCGCTGAATGTCACGATTTACTGTATATTTATATTATTATTATTATTTATTGCAGAACTAAATCCATAAACAGAATAATTACACATATTACATTGAAATCAATAAAAACAAAGATAAATGATTGACAGCCTATACTATAACAGTTACAACATGGAAGCATCTCTCATTAACCGAAGTCGGCTGTGGCTATAGCTATTATAATACGCTCATAATATATATATAATATTAACAAACGCTCCCGCCAAAGGTAAAAAATGGGAAACATTCAAGAAGGCAAAGAAACTCATACGTCGGTTACACAATCACCTTGTAAAGGAAAAGATACAGCACAACTTACGGCATGCTGCAATGAACCATAGACATGACCCACACAAGTTCTGGGACTTCTTCAAGAAGAAAGGGCCGCAAAGAATACCGAGATCCGTACAGGAATCGATAACAAACTCACATATCTGTTCGGCTAACATGAACCACAGCACAAACGGTAACACACAAACGGACACAATTAGAATGGAAGTTCTAAAATTGAGTCAACAGGAGAGCATTCCTACAGTGTCACCTGACGTAATTAAACTAGCGGTGAGGCACTTGGCCAGGCGAAAGTCTCCAGATATAAACTCTCTGACGGTTGAACACCTGCTCCATACTGATCCAGACAAAACAACACTTCTACTGAGTAATATACTCAACTGTTGCTTCCGGCTTGGTAAGGTTCCAACGTCATTTGGAAAGACAACCACAACGTACATCTACAAGGGCAACAAGAGGAATACATTACAACCGAACTCGTATAAAAAATCGACCAATTTCCATTGTCAGCCTACTCGCAAAGGTACTGTATATGAGTACACTGTACTGAATAATTTCCTCCGAGAGGTCAACACACAGGGACTCACAAGTAACTACCAATGTGGATACAAAAAAAAGGCTGGGACTGACATGGTGATTGCTTGTATACTGGAATGTATGGAATATTTCAATCAGGGTGTATCACCGCTTTACATTTGCAAACTCGATATATCATCTGCATTTGACGAAGTAAACCACAACATTTTATTCAATAAATTGAAAGGCAAAATTAACTCTCACATACTTCTAACCCTCATTGATTACTACTCTGTCTCCATGATATACCTCAAGTTTAACGGAATCATTTATGACGGTCCAATTGAAATTTATAAGGGGGTGAAACAGGGATCACTATTATCACCAACACTTTTTAATATCTACACCTGCAATATTCTCACGAAATTAGAGGAGTCTGGACTAGGTTGTTGGATTACATCCACATGGTTAGGAGCACTATGTTACGCTGATGACATAATTTTGTTAACTACCACTCAATCAGACATGGAGTCAATGGTTAGCATCGCGATATCGGAAGCAAACACCTTAAACTTGAAAATTGAACCCTCTAAATCCAACTGGATGCACACATCACAAAAATCTCCCACAACTTTCATCAAAATTAATGGTGTACTGGTCCCTGAGTCAGACTCAATTAAATTTTTGGGTGTGGAAATAACCAAAAACAAGTTCAATAATCTCTCAAGCAAATGCATCAGGGTGATATCCGCGATAGCTGGAGCTTTCCATAAAAATGGATGGTCAGTACGAAACCAGGACATCGACACCGTGGCTTACCTCTGGAGAATGGTTGCCATACCTGCCATCCTATACGGTCTTAAGTTCTACATAGGAGGGATGTCAGACACACAAATACATCATCTGGAGGTGCATTACCGCAAACAACTGCGGGGACTACTATCCCTGGGGACGTACGTAAACAACACAACCATTTACAACCTATTTAACTCCAACTTTCTAACCTGGCCCTAACTCATGCCATAGGGACTTTAATCAACATATATAAATGTCCCATTCCACCGGTTCAAACCACCCTACTTATCACCATGCAACTGAATAAACGACGGAGATATAAAGGAGTCGACAGTGTCTATCACCTAACCAGCAGTAGGTGTGCAATGCCGGCGCTAATGACAATGCTGACATCCAGATTTGATAAAAAAAGAATTGCATCTCGTCTTGACATGGGAAAATTAACCTGCCTGGAGACAATTAACTTGAATTTCATTAGGAACACTTATAAGATCTCAAACATCACTTTCAACCAAAAACACGACAGGATCATACAGTATTTCAGTAAACATAATGAAACAAACTCACCGATTTTTAATACCCAATAATGTAAATATAAACCTGATTTTATTATGAAATGCCCCTGTGCCTAGCACATTTTAAGATGTTGAATTGTACTTATAATATTATGGGTTTTATTTCTACAATAATTGTTAATATTGTAATTTGTCATTTTATATGATCTTATATGATTAAATAAAAATAATAGAGTTATTGCACTGGTCGATGCGACTAAATAATGACTCTATTGCACTTACTCTGATGTGAATAAATTTGGGTAAACCAATAGTACCAAACATAAGCGAAACACTACAATCATATGGAAAACCAAAAAAGCGCCTGGCAGCATTATTATACGCTACCTTAATGTTATTATAAACCACGATAGAATAATTCAACCTAGACCATAAGCTACTACAATAGAACTGAGTACAAAAGGAGCGGAATAACTTTGTTTTGACATGTACCGAACAACTTGCAAATTTCCTAATTATGGTGTTCGCCCTACGGTAGAAACAATGTAACTGATTTAAAATATTGCAATCTTCATCTGTACTAGACGTTTAAATATGTCCTAAGTATTTAATCCTATTAACCACCGCTATTTTAAAACCGTTGTTAATTGACACTTGACCTACCACATTGTTATTGCACGACTTTGGAAAGACTTTTCCCTCTCTTTGATTTACTGGTGTTTGGTTAAATTTCTTAGATACCGAGTTTGTGATACAGTAGAATCGCTCAATATTAATCTGTATCTCATAACACTGAGCTTCGTGCTGCAGGAAGGCCCCACGGACGTGTTATGGTGCATTAATGACTTAGATAAGATAAGATGAACACACAGATACAGTATAAATAATTTGAGGTCTTTAGTAATCGGATTTGACAATAAAAACAAAATAAAAACAATCAATCGATATGTAGTTTGAAATCAAAAAGGGATGAAATGGGATCTGCCCTGCTACAGTAGGCCTATACTTATCTCATTTTGTATATCTTATATGGCAAATGTTACAACCAACAAAGATAGTCTTAAGTGACTTGTTGTCTGATATATAAAATTAAAATATAACAATAAACTTACTTATTGCACGGTAAATAAAATAAATAATTTACCATATGGGCTCTCTATCTATCTTATTAACCTCGCTCACTGCGTCCGCTCGACTTTGGGACGAGCGGCAATGCAACTTAGTAATATTTTATTTACAGTACAAGTACAATAAATAGTTATAAACCTAACAATATGAATATTAATTTTAAATTGATTTTACTTTTGTATTTAGTTAGATACAGCAGTATACCATCCTAACCAGTACATTACTTTTAAATAAATAAGTCAATAATCCAGTTAAAGCCTACAGTACGAATTTAATTATGCATTCCCCTGGATTCATATTGGCCAATATGGGTCCAAGTGTATCTCTCAGAAAATTGTCTTCCAAAAGAGAGTATTTTTACTTTAGTCCAATGGGACAGCGGTGCGTATCAAAGCTAGCCAACTACCTTTATAAAATGTCAATCATTCAATGGCAAGTGCTCTGATATGGGACTGGTTGTTGCGCTAAAAGGGCGCCCTGCCCTATTGCTGTCTCTGCTAGCCATATGCTATCTGAGCCTAGCTACTCTAGGCTTGCTTCCACCTATGCCTTTGTAATGTATCATGGTTTCCTAAACCCTAATTAATTTAAATGTAAAGGCCGTTAGTTAATTAATTAATTATATCAATCAAGTATTATTCCCGAAAACATTTGTTAGTAAACCAGCCTAAACGCGTTAGGTTCAAATTAAATTCAACATGGAGTTCCATGAAAACGTTAACTCTAACTTTATCCAAGTGCCCGAATGTCTGGTTTCAAGGGTACAGTAGTTTGGCTTGTAACACAATGTGTAACACAATGTAGTGTGCAATGGGGAAGACATGGATAAAAGTTGGTACATATGCATCCAGGGGAATGGATAATTAAAATGGTACTGTATGTTATACAGCATCAAAATACAGTACTAACAATTGCAACTACTAATTACTAATATTTGGAGACCTCTACTCTTTTAAACTGATAACAATTACGAATATAAATTGATTTGGAGACTATTTTTCAGTCAACAGCTCCTAGATATATTTCTGATTTATCAACTTCCTTTTGTCGACGACACTTTTATTCTCCATTGACACAACAGTAGATATTTTACTCCAGCCCGAAAACCAGAAGAGAAATAAATATATATTATAGGATTTACTCCGCTGGATAAAAGCTTCAAATAATGAAAGATAATGGAAATCCAAGTATATGTGTGGGAATCTGTTTGATCAAACCAATGAAATAACTTGACGTAATTGCGGATATGGTAGGGGAGCCAGCAGAGCACGAAACAAACCAAAATTACAATCAACATTACAATTATGCGCATCCGTTCTCTTGTGTGAATCGTTTGTTTATTATGTTGTTTAATAGAGGGGGATTCTGTAATGGATTCCTTTCTCAGGTTTCTAATGGAACGTATCAGAGTGATGCTTATTTTGGTGTAGAGAATAGACATAACAAAAATAGGAATAAAAAACAGAAATACACTTTCGAATATATCAAGTGCTTTCTCCTTATTTGAGTCTATAGTACATGATGTAAGATTTGTAGCATAATATTGAATATCTACATGGGATAACAGGATAACACAATGTAGGTGATATTGATTGACAATGAAATAATCCATACAGTCACGGCTACTCCAGCAATTATACGCGGCCACAATTGTAGCATTCTGATTAAAAATGGTTTTACAATAACTATATATCGTTCAACGCAGATGGCAAGCATGAATAACACAGATGCTGTGGAACTTGTTTTAGAAATGTACCGCCTGAATTTGCAGGCGGTTTCTCCTAGAACCCACTCAGGGTATTGAGTTGAAAACCACACTATGGTACGAACCCCAGCATTAATCCCAACTAACAGATCGGAAACACTCAAATTCGCCATGAATATGTTGGTTGGGTTTTGCATTTCTTTATTAGTGGCAATAACTAATAACAACAATAAGTTCCCAAGGATTATCAGGGCAAATATGTATGAGCCAAAAATGACGATAAATATCTGAGTATTATCATAGTCCATCTTCGCTATCTTCTCTATGTTGCAATGTTGTAAAAATTATACTTTGGGTTAGTCGAGATTATTTAAATTATAACATTACAATATAGTTATACGTGGAGTATAGGCCTAATATATAAT
>JAUCBJ010004249.1:0-35262 GCA_032718475.1 Nemertoderma westbladi
CTGCCTGTGACCGCGTGTCATTCAGGAACCAGCCTATGACCCCGTGTCATACAGGCTCCACCCAGCCTATGACCCCGTGTCATACAGGCTCCAGCCTATGACCCCGTGCCATACAGGCTCCTTCCTGCCTATGACCCCGTAACATACAGGCTCCAGCCTATGACCCCGTGTCATACAGGCTCCAGCCTATGACCCCGTGCCATACAGGCTCCAGCCTATGACCCCGTGTCATACAGGCTCCAACCTATGACCCCGTGTCATACAGGCTCCAGCCTATGACCCCGTGCCATACAGGCCCCAGCCTATGACCCCGTAACATACAGGCTCCAGCCTATGACCCCGTGTCATACAGGCTCCAACCTATGACCCCGTGTCATACAGGCTCCAGCCTATGACCCCGTGTCATACAGGCTCCAGTCTATGACCCGTATCATACAGACTCCAGCCTATGACCCCGTGTCATACAGGCTCCAGTCTATGACCCGTATCATACAGGCTTCAGTCTATGACCCCGTGTCTTACAGGCTCCAGCCTATGACCCGTATCATACAGGCTCCAGTCTATGACCCCGTGCCATACAGGCCCCAGCCTATGACCCCGTGACATACAGGCTCCAGCCTATGACCCCGTGTCATACAGGCTCCAGCCTATGACCCCGTGTCATACAGGCTCCAGTCTATAACCCCGTGTCTTACAGGCTCCAGCCTATGACCCCGTGTCATACAGGCTCCAGCCTATGACCCCGTGTCATACAGGCTCCAACCTATGACCCCGTGTCATACAGGCTCCAGCCTATGACCCCGTGCCATACAGGCTCCAGCCTATGACCCCGTGTCATACAGGCTCCAGCCTATGACCCCGTGTCATACAGGCTCCAACCTATGACCCCGTGTCATACAGGCTCCAGTCTATGACCCGTATCATACAGGCTCCAGCCTATGACCCCGTGCCATACAGGCTCCAGCCTATGACCCCGTGTCATACAGGCTCCAACCTATGACCCCGTGTCATACAGGCTCCAGCCTATGACCCCGTGCCATACAGGCCCCAGCCTATGACCCCGTGTCATACAGGCTCCAGCCTATGACCCCGTGTCATACAGGCTCCAGCCTATGACCCCGTGTCATACAGGCTCCAGCCTATGACCCCGTGTCATACAGGCTCCAGTCTATGACCCCGTGTCATACAGGCTCCAGCCTATGACCCCGTGTCATACAGGCTCCAGTCTATGTCCCCGTGTCATACAGGCTTCAGTCTATGACCCCGTGTCTTACAGGCTCCAGCCTATGACCCCGTATCATACAGGCTCCAGTCTATGACCCCGTGTCTTACAGGCTCCAGTCTATGACCCCGTATCATACAGGCTCCAGTCTATGACCCCGTGTCTTACAGGCTCCAGCATATGACCTCGTGTCATACAGGCTCCAGTCTATAACCCCGTGTCTTACAGGCTCCAGTCTATGACACCGTATCATACAGGCTCCAGCCTATGACCCCGTGTCATACAGGCTCCAGCCTATGACCCCGTGTCATACAGGCTCCAGCCTATGACCCCGTGTCATACAGGCTCCTGCCTATGACCCTGTGTCATACAGGCTCCGGCCTATGACCCCGTGTCATACAGGCTCCAGCCTATGACCCCGTGTCTTACAGGCTCCAGCCTATGACCCCGTGTCATACAGGCTCCAGCCTATGACCCCGTGTCATACAGGCTCCAGCCTATGACCCCGTGTCTTACAGGCTCCAGCCTATGACCCCGTGTCATACAGGCTCCAGTCTATGACCCGTATCATACAGGCTCCAGCCTATGACCCCATACAGGCTCCAGCCTATGACCCCGTGTCATACAGGCTCCAACCTATGACCCCGTGTCATACAGGCTCCAGCCTATGACCCCGTGTCATACAGGCTCCAGTCTATGACCCGTATCATACAGGCTCCAGCTATGACCCCGTATCATACAGGCTCCAGCCTATGACCCCGTGTCATACAGGCTCCAGTCTATGACCCCGTGTCTTACAGGCTCCAGTCTATGACCCGTATCATACAGGCTCCAGCCTATGACCCCGTGTCATACAGGCTCCAGCCTATGACCCCGTGTCATACAGGCTCCAGCCTATGACCCCGTGTCATACAGGCTCCAGCCTATGACCCGGTGTCATACAGACTCCAGCCTATGACCCGGTGTCATACAGGCTCCAGCCTATGACCCGGTGTCATACAGACTCCAGCCTATGACCCGGTGTCATACAGGCTCCAGTCTATAACCCCGTAGGAATTTTATATATGAATGAGCTGCCCTACATAGATGTTTTGTCCAGCTTTGGAACATTTAAAAACATTTGGGTAGACTTCACCAAATGGTTGCACTGGTTTTTTATGGGGTCTTAAACATAGCAACGGAGAAAATTGCCATAGCAACAGCTCTTATAGTAGATATGACGAGTTTAAATTTATGAAAGATTTACTATTTTGGATATTCAAAGTTAGCACTATTGACAATGTCCTTAGCAACGGGCTTTAAACGGGCGTAATGCATTTACAGTGGTCGTAGCGTCATCGGATCAGAGTCTACCACCAATATATCAAGTCTAAGAAACAATATGCACTACTTGCTTGCTTGCAGTTTCCATAGCAAAGGGTATCTTTGGCTACAAACGGGCTATATAGTAGTAGCCGAAGCGTCATTAAATCAACCTCCACCCCCACTATATCGAGTATAAGGAAAAATATGCAATATGTTTCAGTTTCTAAATGTCATGGCAACTTGGCAGAATTGTTAACAAAGTGCTGTTCATATCACTTAACTGTTTTAACTACATAAAAGAGCGCATTTTGAAAGATAAGTGAGGTTTATATGATACGTATATATTTAGAGATATTACATTTGTCATCACCTTATGCCCTATAACATTCTTAAATAAATGAAATTACATTGTGTTAAGAATCGCAATTACGACAGTAATCAGTGCACATAACACCGTTAGGCCTACAAGAACAAGAAAAGTGCGCATGCCAGCCGCTAGGGGGCTACATGTCTAAACATTAAATGTCAACAAAAATTCTTTGCTTTTATTCCGTTAAAGGTAAAACTTGGCAGATATGTATTAGACCATCAGTTGTATATTTCAAGGGAGGCTACTCCGTCTGCAGTTCTCAAGTCTACCGCTAGAGGGCGAAATGTCTAATTGTGAAATCCTTCTCTCAATTAGTTTTTTAATAAGCACTTAAATTTGAAACTTGGGAGATGTGTACTATAAAACAGCATGTGTCTTTGTGGGGTCGGTAATCGATCTGCAGTGCTCCAATCTGCCGCTAGAGTGCGATATATCTAAAAATGATAAGCTTTCTCAAGTCGTTGATCTTAATCCGTTTAAGCAAAATTTTGGCTTGGAATATATGTACTTGACCACATGCTGCGACTTTGTAAGGTTGTTCGGCTTGCAGTTCTTCAGTCTACCGCTAGAGGAAGCATGTGCCATATATAACATGTCAACCACTCTTATATGTCAAAAAAGTATTGTTGAAAGAACTTTATAAATACGAATGCGCTCTTTTATATATACTAAACATCTATGTAGGGTAGCTCAGTCATATATATAATTCCTACGGAGTCATAGGCTGGAGCCAGTACTACCTTGTTAGTGGATGGCCTCAAGCATTAGAGTATACAGCATAGCAGTAGCGTATAATTAACAAATGCACTAACAAGAACAACAGGAAATACATTATAATATTCAGTCAATTATTGGAGTTTTATGGTTATTTGGATTCTCGCCATGTGTTCATGAAATATCTGAAAACCATATATCAAACAGTTATAAATCATTCCATTATCAGTTGTACACGTACAGTAGTATTATTACAATACACAATACACAGTTGTAGTATCACTGCTATAAATTATGTTGGATATTAGTCATTTTGAATGCGGAAATTCACAGGATATTTTTTCGTGATTTTTTATATTATTATTTGTTGTTATTTTTTATGTTGGAAAACATTGATTTCAACCTCAATTGAACAATTTATATAAATTGGAAATTATTTAGATTAGAACTAAACAAGGCGTTCTAGTTCTAGAACGCCTTGGAACTAAATGATCGGTGCTCCTTTGCATATATTTAGTAATAAAGCACATCAAAAATGCGTGAATACCATTGGCTACATTTAAACCTAACTATAGGCCATAAACAATTACCGCTCTGGAATTTGGCACTGTTTCTTGAATATATTTCGCCATTGATTACTCTATAGTTCCTATTTGTGCCAACATTTTATTCCCTTTACCAAATATTCCTTGCAGCCAAATAAAAGTAATTCATATATATGAAAGCATTATAATGAATCAATTATAGTAGTACATCAAATAATAAACTTTTGTACATCTAAACATACATGTAGCATAATGTAGTAGAAATCTTACAAATGTTATACTTTATAGCTTCATATTTACAATCATATTATTGCTTCGACAATTCATATGACTTGTCTACTTGATAGAATGGCGTAGAAATGAAGGGATACGAAAAAATCGACAAGAAAGACGAAGTGTTGGAGCGGAGTTTGGTGCAAAAACTAGCCCTCTTCCCGAAGCAAGTTCTGTTCATATTGGGGAACGAGTTCTGTGAACGATTCTCCTACTATGGGATGAAAGCGGTGCTCACGCTCTACTTTACACAAGTGCTGCTTTTTACACCGGATTACGCTACCGCTGTCTACCACGCATTCGCAATGGCATGCTACTTCACTCCCATCCTCGGGGCAATGGTGGCCGACGCGTGGCTCGGCAAGTACAAGTAAGTTAAACAGGATGCAATCCCTTGGTAAATAATACAATACTTTCGTTCGATAGTACGCGCGGTGGGATGTCAAGGTCAACATAAGCAGCACCAGCTGGATAAAATCTGAGTCACCAATGTTTTCTTCTGATATATTGGGCGTCACCGGATACAATAAAGGCAGCCCAAATCCTAATTAATCAAATTGAACTCTATACCCATTGTCCCTTCATGCCAATGGCAACAAATCGGCCACGCTATGTATTAGATTTGAGCCACATGACAAAGTTAGAGTTCCATAAGTGCATTAATTACGGTTTCTACCGCACTATCAAACACTAACACTTTTTTGTTCGTTGCTTTTCATTCACATTCAACGTGAAATTATTTGTTTTATTCCAGGACGATATTCTACATTTCAATCATCTACGCAGCTGGCAATGTAGTAATGGCAGTGACTTCTATTGATGCGGTGGGGAACAGTCAGGCTTGGGGCCCCGCTATTGGACTGGCGCTAATCGCTTTAGGGACAGGCGGAATTAAACCTTGTGTGGCGGCCTTTGGGGGAGATCAGTTCGCCGCTGATCAAGCTGATATTCTCGCCATATTCTTCTCATTGTTTTACTTCGCAATCAACGCAGGCAGTCTTGTCAGCACTTTTATTACGCCAATTTTTCGAAGTGACGTGGAATGTTTTGGTGCTGACGACTGTTACCCATTAGCATTTGGAGTGCCGGCAGTATTAATGGTCGTAGCTTTAGGTAAGTTATGGTTGTTACTTTAGCTAAGTTATGTTCATTGGTTTCTTAGTTAAGTTACGGCGTTGCCTTGTGGGGCGAGCCACGAAGTTGGCGGAGCCTTAGCGAATTGACACTGTTAGGGGGTGGGTCAATTTATGCAAATAGTTGTCGTCGTCGTCGTCGTCGTCGTTGTCGTCGTCGTCGTTGTCGTCGTCGTCGTTGTCGTCGTCGTTACGATTTTGACATGCTAATAACTTTGTCGGATTTAAAGCTGCCAAGTTGAAAATTTGTAGGTATCAATATGAGCAAAAGTTGAGATTTTTGAGAGACTTTCAGACACCATCAGTGCAATGGTCTCCCGCTAGAGGGCCACATGTCTAAACATTAAATGGCCACCCATTTCTTTGCTTTTAATCCGTTTAAGCTGAAACTTGGGAAGTATGTACTAGACCATTAGCTGTAAATTTCAAAGGAGGCTAATCTGTCTGCAGTTCTCCAGTCTGCCGCTAGAGGGCGAAATGTCCCGAATGTGAAATTATTCTTCCATTTAGTTGTTTATGATCTGATTACGCTGAAACTTGTCATATATGTACTAGATGACATCCTGAGTCTTTGTGTGGATTGTAATCGGTCCGAAGTTTTCCAGTCTGCCGGTAGAGGGCCACATGTCTAAACATTCAATGGCCACCCATTTCTTTGCTTTTAATCCGTTTAAGCTGAAACTTGGGAAGTATGTACTAGACCATTAGCTGTAAATTTCAAAGGAGGCTAATCTGTCTGCAGTTCTCCAGTCTGCCGCTAGAGGGCGAAATGTCCCGAATGTGAAATTATTCTTCCATTTAGTTGTTTATGATCTGATTACGCTGAAACTTGTCATATATGTACTAGATGACATCCTGAGTCTTTGTGTGGATTGTAATCGGTCCGAAGTTTTCCAGTCTGCCGGTAGAGGGCCACATGTCTAAACATTAAATGGCCACCCATTTCTTTGCTTTTAATCCGTTTAAG
Organism: Nemertoderma westbladi; assembly: GCA_032718475.1. Classification (NCBI taxonomy): domain Eukaryota; kingdom Metazoa; phylum Xenacoelomorpha; order Nemertodermatida; family Nemertodermatidae; genus Nemertoderma; species Nemertoderma westbladi. Next base: position 6,530 of record JAUCBJ010004249.1, read on the forward strand.
CTGAAACTTGGGAAGTATGTACTAGACCATTAGCTGTAAATTTCAAAGGAGGCTAATCTGTCTGCAGTTCTCCAGTCTGCCGCTAGAGGGCGAAATGTCCCGAATGTGAAATTATTCTTCCATTTAGTTGTTTATGATCTGATTACGCTGAAACTTGTCATATATGTACTAGAAGACATCCTAAGTCTTTGTGTGGACAGTAATCGGTCCGGAGTTTTCGAGTCTGCCGCTAGAGGGCGAAATGTAGGAAAGTGATAACCTTCGCGAATTCCTTGATCTTAATCTATTTAAGCTGAATTTTGGAATATACAGTACCGGTATGTACTAGACCACATGCCTCGTCTTTGTGAGGAAGGTGATCGATCCGTAGTTCTTTAATATACCGCTAGAGGGCTAAATGTATGAAAGTGAAAACCTTCCAACATTTCGTTATTTATGATCCGTCAATCGGAAACTTGGTAGATATGTAATAGACCATAGGCTGTGGCTTTGTAGGGAAACTAATCCTTCCTTCTTCAGTTACCCAGTCTCCCGCTAGAGGGTTAACGTTTTCCGGGAAAATCTTCTCCTATGTTTTTATAATCCTTTCGAGTTGATACTTAGCATTAACTCATTTCACGTGCTGCGCGAAGGCCCCACTTCGTGTGTAAGTAATGGTCGTTGCTTTAGTTAAGTTATGGTTGTTACTTTAGGTAAGTTTTGGTTGTTACTTTATGTAAGTCATGGCAGTTGCTTTAGGTAAGTTATGGTTGTTACTTTATTAAGTTATGGTTGTTGCTTTAGATAAGTTGTAGACTTTGCTTTAGGTAAGTTGTGGACTTTGCGTTAGGTAAGTTATGGTTGTTGCTTTATCTAAGTTATGGTTGTTACTTTAGGTAAGTTTTGGTTTTTACTTTAGGTAAGTTATGGTTGTTGCTTTATGTAAGTCATGGCAGTTGCTTTAGGTAAGTTATGGTTGTTACTTTATGTAAGTTATAGGTTGTTGCTTTAGGTAAGTTGTGGACTTTGCGTTAGGTAAGTTATGGTTGTTGCTTTATGTAAGTTATGGTTGTTGCTTTAGGTAAGTTATGGTTGTTGCTTTAGGTAAGTTGTGGACTTTGCTTTAGGTAAGTTGTGGACTTTGCGTTAGGTAAGTTATGGTTGTTGCTTTATGTAAGTCATGGCAGTTGCTTTAGGTAAGTTATGGTTGTTACTTTATTAAGTTATGGTTGTTGCTTTAGATAAGTTGTCGACTTTGCTTTAGGTAAGTTGTGGACTTTGCGTTAGGTAAGTTATGGTTGTTGCTTTATGTAAGTTATGGTTGTTACTTTAGGTAAGTTTTGGTTGTTACTTTAGGTAAGTTATGGTTGTTGCTTTATGTAAGTCATGGCAGTTGCTTTAGGTAAGTTATGGTTGTTACTTTATGTAAGTTATGGTTGTTGCTTTAGATAAGTTGTAGACTTTGCTTTAGGTAAGTTGTGGACTTTGCGTTAGGTAAGTTAGGGTTGTTGCTTTATGTAAGTTATGGTTGTTGCTTTAGGTAAGTTATGGTTGTTGCTTTAGGTAGGTTATGGTTGTTGCTTTAGGTAAGTTATAGTCAGTTATAGTTAAAGTTAGAGTTGAGGGCGCCGCAGGTCTTCGGTGCGACGTGGGGATACGGGGTGCGCTAAACCCACAGACCCAGGCGTTGATAGACGTTCGGGTTTTCAACCTTGACACCGGGTCCTATGTGGGTCGCACCCCAATGTCTGTCCTCGAGTCGGCCGAAGACCAAAAGAAGCGGCTGTAAGCGGAAGCAGTGACGGCACGACGGGGCGACTTATCTTCGTTTGTTGCGTCCTGTGACGGCGTACTCGCTCCGCAGGCGAACCACCTCCTCCGTATCTTGGCTGATAGGCTGCACCGTTCCTTGGGGCGACCTATCAGCACCACGATGGGCTGGGTCCGAACTCGCGTCCAGTTCGCGATAATTCGCGGGGCCTCCCATTGTCTACGGGGCTCGCGGGTGAAGTGGAAAAGTGGGCAGGGGTTTGAGGACGGTGCTGGGCTGCCAAGCAGTATTTAGAACAGCATTGGAGCCATGGCTGTACTGGTAGGCCTACTGTAATACTTTTATTAGTGTTTATTTCTATATTATTTTAAATGTTGCTAGGATACACTGTGGAAACAGCTGGTGCGGTGGCGGGTTTGCTATAGTTGTTTTGGTTTAATGTGCTATTATGTGTTTTTTATGTTAGTATACTGGGTATCGAAAAACAAGTTATAGGTTGTTGCTTTAGGTAAGTTGTCGACTTTGCGTTAGGTAAGTTATGGTTGTTGCTTTAGGTATGTTATGGTTGTTGCTTTAGGTAAGTTATGGTTGTTGCTATAGGTAAGTTAAGGTCGTTGGTTTCTTAGTTAAGTTACTGCGTTGCCTTGGGCAAGTAGTAGTCGTTGCTTTATATAAGTTATGGTTATTACTTTAGGTAAGTTAGGGTTGTTGTTTTAGTTAAGTTACGGCGTTTCTATGGGTAAGTAATGGTCGTTGCTTTAGGTAAGTTATGGTTGTTACTTTAGGTAAGTTATGGTTGTTGCTTTATCTAAGTCATGGCAGTTGCTTTAGGTAAGTTATGGTTGTTACTTTAGGTAGGTTATGGTAGTTGCTATATGTAAGTCATGGCTGTTGCTTTAGGTAAGTTATGATTGTTGCTTTAGATAAGTTGTAGATTTTGCTTTAGGTAAGTTGTGGACTTTGTGTTAGGTAAGTTATGCTTGTTGCTTTAGGTAAGTTATGGTTGTTGCTTTAGATAAGTTATGGTTGTTGCTTTAGGTAAGTTGTGGACTTTGCGTTAGGTATGATGTGGTCTTTGTGTTAGGTAAGATTTGGTTGTTGCTTTAGGTAAGTTATGGTTGTTGCTTTAGGTAAGTTATGGTTGTTGCTTTACGTAAGTTATGGTTGTTGCTTTGGGTAAGTTGTAGACTTTGCTTTAGGTAAGTTGTGGACTTGCGTTAGGTAAGTTATGATTGTTGCTTTATGTAAGTTATGGTTGTTGCTTTAGGTAAGTTGTAGACTTTGCTTTAGGTAAGTTGTGGACTTTGCGTTAGGTAAGTTATGGTTGTTGCTTTAGGTAAGTTATGGTTGTTGCTTTAGGTAAGTTATGGCTGTTGCTTTAGGTAAGTTATGGACGATGGTTTCTTAGTTAAGTTACGGCGTTGCCTTGGGTAAGTAATGGTCGTTGCTTTAGGTAAGTTATGGTTGTTACTTTAGGTAAGTTATGGTTGTTGCTTTAGGTAAGTTGTAGACTTTGCGTTAGGTAAGTTGTGGACTTTGCGTTAGGTAAGTTGTGGTTGTTGCTTTATGTAAGTTATGGTTGTTGCTTTAGGTAAGTTATGGTAGTTGCGATATGTAAGTCATGGCTGTTGCTTTAGGTAAGTTTTGGTTTTTGCTTTAGGTAAGTCAGAGCCCATTGCTTTAGGTAAGTTATGGTTGTTGCTTTAGGTAAGTTATGGTTGTTACTTTAGGTAAGTTATTGTTGTTGCTTTAGGTAAGTTATGGTTGTTGCTTTAGGTAAGTCAGAGCCCATTGCTTTAGGTAAGTTATGGTTGTTGCTTTAGGTAAGTTATGGTTGTTGCTTTAGGTAAGTTATGGACTATGCGTTAGGTAAGTTGTGGTTGTTGCTTTATGTAAGTTATGGTTGTTGCTTTAGGTAAGTTATGGTAGTTGCGATATGTAAGTCATGGCTGTTGCTTTAGGTAAGTTTTGGTTTTTGCTTTAGGTAAGTCAGAGCCCATTGCTTTAGGTAAGTTATGGTTGTTGCTTTAGGTAAGTTATGGTTGTTACTTTAGGTAAGTTATTGTTGTTGCTTTAGGTAAGTCAGAGCCCATTGCTTTAGGTAAGTTATGGTTGTTGCTTTAGGTTAGTGATGGTCGTTGCTTTAGGTAAGTTATGGTTGTTGCCTTAGTAAGTTACGATCTTACCTTAGGTAAACTATGGTTGTTGCTTTAGGAAAGTTATGGTTGTTACTTTAGGTAAGTTATTGTTGTTGCTTTAAGTAAGTTATGGTTGTTGCTTTAGGTAAGTCAGAGCCCATTGCTTTAGGTAAGTTATGGTTGTTGCTTTAGGTAAGTTATGGTTGTTGCTTTAGGTAAGTTGTGGACTTGCGTTAGGTAAGTTATGATTGTTGCTTTAAGTAAGTTATGGTTGTTGCTTTAGGTAAGTCAAAGCCCATTGCTTTAGGTAAGTTATGGTTGTTGCTTTAGGTAAGTTATGGTTGTTGCTTTAGGTAAGTTGTGGACTTGCGTTAGGTAAGTTATGATTGTTGCTTTAAGTAAGTTATGGTTGTTGCTTTAGGTAAGTCAGAGCCCATTGCTTTAGGTAAGTTATGGTTGTTGCTTTAGGTAAGTTATGGTTGATGCTTTAGGTAAGTTGTGGACTTGCGTTAGGTAAGTTATGATTGTTGCTTTATGTAAGTTAGGGTTGTTGCTTTATGTAAGTTATGGTTGTTGCTTTATGTAAGTTATGGTTGTTGCTTTAGGTAAGTTATGGTTGTTGCTTTAGGTAAGTTATGGACTATGCGCTAGGTTAGTGATGGTCGTTGCTTTAGGTAAGTTATGGTTGTTGCCTTAGTAAGTTACGATCTTACCTTAGGTAAACTATGGTTGTTGCTTTAGGTAAGTTATGGTTGTTACTTTAGGTAAGTTATTATTGTTGCTTTTGGTAAGTTAGGGTTGTTGCTTTAGGTAAGTCAGAGCCAATTGCTTTAGGTAAGTTATGGTTGTTGCTTTAGGTAAGTTATTGTTGTTGCTTTAGGTAAGTTGTAGACTTCGCTTTAGGTAAGTTGTGGACTTTGCGTTAGGTAAGTTATGGTTGTTGCTTTTTGCGTTTTGCGTTTTGGAGAGATAGGAGATATTAATTTCAAGAAAAATTACGCGATTCCTAAATTTTTACACCACCCGGTTAAAAAGTACGCATGTGATGGGATTAGTCCTACAATTGCGGCAATACAAGATAAGTTATTTTCGGTAAAATAAACACCTCATTCGAGGTTAAGACCCCTAGATCCCTTCCTATAATAAATGTATAATAACAAAACACCTCGAAAAATACAGCTTGCCAACACATTGATACTATCAATAATCAAAAATCAGGGGCTAATAAAATGGCAGCTGGCTTTGAAATTAATACTCCATATCTCAAGAACCTGTGGCCTTGTGGTTGTAGTCTCGGCTTCCACCTCGAGGTCCCAGGTTCGAATCAGACACCACGCTGATGAGACCCAGTAAGGTCGAAACGCGTACGTCGTTTGGAGAGATATGAGATATTAATTTCAAGAAAAATTACGCGATTCCTAAATTTGTACACTACCCGGTTAAAAAGTACGCATGTGATGGGATTAGTCCTACAATTGCGGCAATAAAAGATAAGTTATTTTCGGTAAAATAAACACCTCATTCGAGGTTAAGACCCCTAGATCCCTTCCTATAATAAATGCTCTAGATAAGCTATAGTCGTTGCTTTAGATAAGTTGTGGTCGTTGCTTTAGGTATTTTATGGTCGTTTAAAAGATATTGGAGTCAACCATATTTTGCATATGTTTATTGGAATCAGCTATATTGTGCTTCTGTTTATTAGAATCGGCCATATTGTGCTTCTGTTTATTGGAATCGGTCTGTTTATTGTAATCGGCCATAGTGTGCTTCTGTTTATTGGAATCGGTAATATTCTGCTTCTGTATATTGGAATCAGCCATATTGTGATTCCGTTTATTGGAATCGGCCAAATTGTGCTTCTGTATGTTGGAATCAGCCATATTGTGATTCCGTTTATTGGAATCGGCCAAATTGTGCTTCTGTATGTTGGAATCAGCCATATTGTGCTTCTGTTTATTGGAAACAGTCATACTGTGCTTCTGTTTATTTGAATCCGCCATATTGTGCTTCTGTTTATTGGAATCGGCCATATGGTGCTTCTGTTTATTTGAATCGGCCATATTGTGCTTCTGTTTATTTTAATTGGCCATATTGTGTTTCTGTTTATTGGAATCGGCCATATTGTGCTTCTGTATATTAGAATCGGCCATACTATGCTTCTGTTTATTTTAATCGGCCATATTGTGCTTCTGTTTATTGGAATCGGCCATATTGTGCTTCAGCATATTGTGCTTCTGTTTATTAGAATTGGCCATATTGTACTTTTGTTTATATCTGCAATGCATAGTATTGTGACTTATTACTTATGGTTTAAGATTTTTATAATTTATTTACTTTTTCAGTGTTATTTCTTGTGGGGACTCCATTCTATAAAATGCACCCCCCAAAAGGGAACATAGTGGTAGAAGTTGTAAAGTCAATATTTCTTGCGTTAACCAATAAATTTAGGCGAGGTTGGTGTTCGACACACACCGACCGAAGTCATTGGATGGATTACGCGCTAGATCACCCCGATACAGAGGTTGGTAAACACATTGATTTATATTTATTCATTGTATTAACCCGATACAGAGGTTGGTAAACACATTGATTTATATTTATTCATTGTATTAACCCGATACAGAGGTTGGTAAACACATTGATTTATATTTATTCATTGTATTAACCCGATACAGAGGTTGGTAAACACATTGATTTATATTAATTCATTGTATTAACCCGATACAGAGGTTGGTAAACACATTGATTTATATTTATTCATTGTATTAACCCAATACAGAGGTTGGTAAACACATTGATTTATATTTATTCATTGTATTAACCCAATACAGAGGTTGGTAAACACATTGATTTATATTTATTCATTGTATTAACCCGATACAGAGGTTGGTAAACACATTGATTTATATTTATTCATTGTATTAACCCGATACAGAGGTTGGTAAACACATTGATTTATATTTATTCATTGTATTAACCCGATACAGAGGTTGGTAAACACATTGATTTATATTTATTCATTGTATTAACCCGATACAGAGGTTGGTAAACACATTGATTTACATTTATTCATTGTATTAACCCGATACAGAGGTTAGTAAACACATTGATTTCTATTTATTCATTGTATTAACCCGATACAGAGGTTGGTAAACACATTGATTTATATTTATTCATTGTATTAACCCGATACAGAGGTTGGTAAACACATTGATTTATATTTATTCATTGTATTAACCCGATAAAGAGGTTGGTAAACACATTGATTTATATTTATTCATTGTATTAACCCAATACAGAGGTTGGTAAACACATTGATTTATATTTATTCATTGTATTAACCCGATACAGAGGTTTGTAAACACATTGATTTATATTTATTCATTGTATTAACCCGATACAGAGGTTAGTAAACACATTGATTTATATTTATTCATTGTATTAACCCGATACAGAGGTTGGTAAACACATTGATTTATATTTATTCATTGTATTAACCCAATACAGAGGTTGGTAAACACATTGATTTATATTTATTCATTGTATTAACCCGATACAGAGGTTTGTAAACACATTGATTTATATTTATTCATTGTATTAACCCGATACAGAGGTTAGTAAACACATTGATTTATAATTATTCATTGTATTAACCCGATACAGAGGTTGGTAAACACATTGATTTATATTTATTCATTGTATTAACCCGATACAGAGGTTGGTAAACACATTGATTTATATTTATTCATTGTATTAACCCGATACAGAGGTTAGTAAACACATTGATTTATATTTATTCATTGTATTAACCCGATACAGAGGTTGGTAAACACATTGATTTATATTTATTCATTGTATTATCCCGATACAGAGGTTGGTAAACACATTGATTTATATTTATTCATTGTATTAACCCGATACAGAGGTTGGTAAACACATTGATTTATATTTATTCATTGTATTAACCCGATACAGAGGTTTGTAAACACATTGATTTATATTTATTCATTGTATTAACCCGATACAGAGGTTAGTAAACACATTGATTTATATTTATTCATTGTATTAACCCGATACAGAGGTTGGTAAACACATTGATTTATATTTATTCATTGTATTAACCCGATACAGAGGTTGGTAAACACATTGATTTATATTTATTCATTGTATTAACCCGATACAGAGGTTGGTAAACACATTGATTTATATTTATTCATTGTATTAACCCGATACAGAGGTTGGTAAACACATTGATTTATATTTATTCATTGTATTAACCCGATACAGAGGTTAGTAAACACATTGATTTATATTTATTCATTGTATTAACCCGATACAGAGGTTGGTAAACACATTGATTTATATTTATTCATTGTATTAACCCGATACAGAGGTTGGTAAACACATTGATTTATATTTATTCATTGTATTAACCCGATACAGAGGTTGGTAAACACATTGATTTATATTTATTCATTGTATTAACCCGATACAGAGGTTGGTAAACACATTGATTTATATTTATTCATTGTATTAACCCGATACAGAGGTTGGTAAACACATTGATTTATATTTATTCATTGTATTAACCCGATACAGAGGTTGGTAAACACATTGATTTATATTTATTCATTGTATTAACCCGATACAGAGGTTGGTAAACACATTGATTTATATTTATTCATTGTATTAACCCGATACAGAGGTTAGTAAACACATTGATTTATATTTATTCATTGTATTAACCCGATACAGAGGTTGGTAAACACATTGATTTATATTTATTCATTGTATTAACCCGATACAGAGGTTAGTAAACACATTGATTTATATTTATTCATTGTATTAACCCGATACAGAGGTTGGTAAACACATTGATTTATATTTATTCATTGTATTAACCCGATACAGAGGTTGGTAAACACATTGATTTATATTTATTCATTGTATTAACCCGATACAGAGGTTTGTAAACACATTGATTTATATTTATTCATTGTATTAACCCGATACAGAGGTTAGTAAACACATTGATTTATATTTATTCATTGTATTAACCCGATACAGAGGTTGGTAAACACATTGATTTATATTTATTCATTGTATTAACCCGATACAGAGGTTGGTAAACACATTGATTTATATTTATTCATTGTATTAACCCGATACAGAGGTTAGTAAACACATTGATTTATATTTATTCATTGTATTAACCCGATACAGAGGTTGGTAAACACATTGATTTATATTTATTCATTGTATTAACCCGATACAGAGGTTGGTAAACACATTGATTTATATTTATTCATTGTATTAACCCGATACAGAGGTTGGTAAACACATTGATTTATATTTATTCATTGTATTAACCCGATACAGAGGTTGGTAAACACATTGATTTATATTTATTCATTGTATTAACCCGATACAGAGGTTAGTAAACACATTGATTTATATTTATTCATTGTATTAACCCGATACAGAGGTTGGTAAACACATTGATTTATATTTATTCATTGTATTAACCCGATACAGAGGTTGGTAAACACATTGATTTATATTTATTCATTGTATTAACCCGATACAGAGGTTGGTAAACACATTGATTTATATTTATTCATTGTATTAACCCGATACAGAGGTTGGTAAACACATTGATTTATATTTATTCATTGTATTAACCCGATACAGAGGTTAGTAAACACATTGATTTCTATTTATTCATTGTATTAACCCGATACAGAGGTTGGTAAACACATTGATTTATATTTATTCATTGTATTAACCCGATACAGAGGTTGGTAAACACATTGATTTATATTTATTCATTGTATTAACCCGATACAGAGGTTGGTAAACACATTGATTTATATTTATTCATTGTATTAACCCAATACAGAGGTTGGTAAACACATTGATTTATATTTATTCATTGTATTAACCCGATACAGAGGTTTGTAAACACATTGATTTATATTTATTCATTGTATTAACCCGATACAGAGGTTAGTAAACACATTGATTTATATTTATTCATTGTATTAACCCGATACAGAGGTTGGTAAACACATTGATTTATATTTATTCATTGTATTAACCAAATACAGAGGTTGGTAAACACATTGATTTATATTTATTCATTGTATTAACCCGATACAGAGGTTTGTAAACACATTGATTTATATTTATTCATTGTATTAACCCGATACAGAGGTTAGTAAACACATTGATTTATATTTATTCATTGTATTAACCCGATACAGAGGTTGGTAAACACATTGATTTATATTTATTCATTGTATTAACCCGATACAGAGGTTGGTAAACACATTGATTTATATTTATTCATTGTATTAACCCGATACAGAGGTTAGTAAACACATTGATTTATATTTATTCATTGTATTAACCCGATACAGAGGTTGGTAAACACATTGATTTATATTTATTCATTGTATTAACCCGATACAGAGGTTGGTAAACACATTGATTTATATTTATTCATTGTATTAACCCGATACAGAGGTTGGTAAACACATTGATTTATATTTATTCATTGTATTAACCCGATACAGAGGTTTGTAAACACATTGATTTATATTTATTCATTGTATTAACCCGATACAGAGGTTGGTAAACACATTGATTTATATTTATTCATTGTATTAACCCGATACAGAGGTTGGTAAACACATTGATTTATATTTATTCATTGTATTAACCCGATACAGAGGTTGGTAAACACATTGATTTATATTTATTCATTGTATTAACCCGATACAGAGGTTGGTAAACACATTGATTTATATTTATTCATTGTATTAACCCGATACAGGGGTTGGTAAACACATTGATTTATATTTATTCATTGTATTAACCCGATACAGAGGTTGGTAAACACATTGATTTATAATTATTTACTGTATTAACCCGATACAGAGGTTGGTAATATTAGCATCATTTTAGGGTCGGGGCGGGCAGTGGGTACTTTTGTGTAGATAATTCATTTCATTCCTATCGTTCGCCACTGTCATCTCTGTTAAACTCCAATAATAATTAAGTAAAATTGACACAGTTAAATATACACACAATACATTAACACAGTTAAATATACACACAATAAATTTACACAGTTAAATATACACACAATAAATTTACACAGTTAAATATACACACAATAAATTTACACAGTTAAATATACACACAATAAATTTACACAGTTAAATATACACACAATAAATTTACACAGTTAAATATACACACAATAAATTTACACAGTTAAATATACACACAATAAATTTACACAGTTAAATATACACAGAATACATTAACACAGTTAAATATACACAGAATTAATTATACTGTCAAATAAGCAAGAGTATCAATACAGTAGTAATAGTTTGTAATAATAATTATAGCTGTCTCAATAAGAAATGAAATATAACAGTTGAATAATAAACATATACAGTATGATCAAGGACAAAAACGAAAACAGCAGTAATAAGACCGGTAGGCGGCCTATCTAAGCAATTTATCTTTCTAGCACTGCGGCACTGTAGGTAATTACCGGTTTCTCCCTCCCACCACCAATCTGATATCACTACTGTGCGGCAGTCTCACTTCTCTCTACATCTCCCCCAGTGTATTAAAAAAAACTATAATTCTAATATCCCTGGGCACGTTATACTGTTCGTTATACTTTCAGTTTCTTGACATTCGTATTCCTCAATGAACTGCTTAGGGTGCCTTATCGCACACCTGGAACGTGTAGTTGGGATTCCTGAGTTTACTCCTTGGTCTGTTTGACATATTCATCTTCACTATCGATTTCATCACTTTACGTTTCAGTGGTTTCTCTCTCAATATTTGTCTCAATCGTGTGTGGCCCCTGTGTTTTTCTCACATCATTGAAGTGTATCCTAATACCATTTATATTCACTGCCCATTTCCCAATTGATCTACTTGTACTGGCCCTCTCCACTTCTTCCAGCACTTAACATGTTGACTTTGTTTTACGTGCACACAGTCTCCAGGTTTTATGTCTTGCAGTGTGTCTGGGGTATCATTGTTTTCTACAAGATTCTAGATACCAGGAAGTTTTGTCTGCCGTTCTGCGAATCCATGAACGCACAACTCAGCAGGTGTTCCACTTTTATCCCGACCTTTGGTTCGATTATAGCAAAAGGTTGTCTGTTCAATCGTCTTACCAGATCGAGCTGATCATGCATTAATCGTTCGTCGTACTATTTCCACTGGGTCCTATGGTATGTATGCACAAACATATGACATTCTAACTTCCCATATTTTCATAAACTCTTGAAATTTGTGGCTCCGGAAAGCTGGCCCATGGTCAGCTACATTCTCATCGGGTGGCCCCATTTCTGTAAAAATTTGCTGCAATTCATGGATCGTGTTAAATGCATTTTCATTAGGTACGCGACATACTATCGTATACTTGGTTGCACATTATCTTACAGACAAGTAGTGCCTATTAGCATATTCCATATACGTCCTCACCGAATTGTCTGGAGCTTTAATTAACACTTCCGACAGTCCGTGGAGAGACGGAGTTTGGGAGAGATTGATTGGATCAATCAAAACGGCAATGGCGAAAGTAATACCGACGCAACGCATTTTGACAGACGACCAACTGACGACGTTGTTAATAGAAATCGAAGCGGTTCTGAATACTAGACCTATCGCTTTGATCCCAGACGACAACGACTCACAGTTTGCCTTGACACCAGTGCACCTGCCTATGCAGGCGCCGACGACATTGTTGCCCACCTCTGTACCTGTTGATAGTGACAGTTACGGCAAGAAAGCCTGGAAAATCACTCAACTATTAGCCAATAAATTCTGGGAATTATGACAGAAGTATTATTTGCCCTCTATTTCAGCCAGAACCACTTGGTACCTTAATACCCGATGTCTGAAGCGTGGTCTTCAGGTCAATCTACTACTACGATCTGCATGATGCATAGCAGCTGCATTATATATATATTACATATATATTAAGAATGCTGTGTTGGCTTGTCAACAAAATTGCACCACCACAACTCCCTATCACCCATGACATTTGCTAGATAATCTGCTCATCCGCATCTTCAAGGCCTGTGTCCTTTCAAGATACGTCTCAAGAAGGTCATGTGCTGTCCACCATGCTCATTCTCTCCATGAGGCCGCCGATGCACAAGATTATGCACTGACTGGTCCTCACCTGCGAAAGCAATGTCCCGCAAAGCGGAGGCAGTTCTGTTCATGTGTCAAGCTAGGGGAGACTAATGGAACACCTCCAATGTTGTATAGAGTCTGATTGGAGATGTGTTCATTGTACTTGACACAATGAACCTGGCGCAGCATTCTTGTGAAAATGCCATCCGGAGATTTGGTATCCTCTGCAGTTAGAGCCCAGCATGGCCAATCTACTCCACACCTTAGTAACCTGCTTTGTAGTTCCATGTTTCCAATCCAATGGACTAGGATCAATACTATTGCATTGAGGACATTGTTGACACACTTCCTTGACCAGATTTTTATCCGAAGGCACATTTTTAGAGTTCGATTACCTTGACACAGTTCTGTGATTCTTTCCACACTGGGATGAAACATAATATGGATGATCAATCGCTAGGTTTATTCCTTCGACTGCCACTTCTAACTCAGCCACATTGATGTTACTCGAATTGTTCGATTTTGTAGCCATGAAGCATCTTCTACTGTTTTCCCATCGATTTCCACAACAACTCCTTTCACTATGCTGCTAGCATCTGTCCATATTTTGCCCAGCATTGAAAATGAAATTGACCATTATCCTGTTGCTGGGTTATCTGCTTTTAAGCGTGTCAATGTTTCTCTCATCATTTGTTTCACTTTATCATCTACGACATTGTCCCAATTTGTCTTGCACCCACATCTTTGCAGCCAGGCACATGCTGGTCTTAACCACCCTGCGAAGGGGTAATGCTCTGTAATTTACCACAAATAGAATATAATTCACGCCGTATTAGGCCTGGAGACACCACATCAGGAATGTATGCTTCTGTATCACGATTCCACCTCAATATTCCACTTCTATCTTCTGATATGTTTATTGTTTAACCCTAATACACGAATTCCATGATGTACTTGTTCTGGTGCCTTTGTTATAAGCCCATGATTTAATAAATGTTTACATACTGCATCAGCAGATATTTGTTCTACTTTGATGTAAATATCGTAACGAAAGTTGTCAGTCACATCTTTAATTTCTTAATCGGTTGCTAATACTTCTTCACCCACTCGACTCATGATTTTTATCGCTGGTCCGAGACCAAATCCCATCAGTGACAATATATCTAATCATGGAATACTAAATATACACGGAAGGACAAATGTATCATACCGGTACCCCTGGAGACAATCTTTTTCTGTTATAAAACGATAGATATGGATGACAGAAAACCGCTGCTAAATTTTTTTCCAAATCTGTCGTGCCGTTTTTGAGATAGAGCATTTTATATAACGCTCCCATGGCCTACTATATATACAGGGCTTAATAAGCTGCATTTTGAGGTCATTCAAAAAGAGACCAGTTTTTTTTTTTACAACAATTTGATATTTTGACATAATTCTTTATTTTGACTGAATTGAAGTCTCCTCGTTAAGCAAGATACTAAATTATATGGTACAGTACAGTAGCTAGTGTTTTAGGTAGGTTTAGCTAGTAATTTTGACACTGGTTCCGACATCCTACTTCCTTCTATAAATATTTTGTAGTAGCGAGTTCTTATTACAATTTGTATAGAAAATGTTCCAGAACATGTCAGCTATTTATTTAAAAAAATATGTTCTAGAAAAAATACTTTTTGTTCTAGAACATTTTTTAGAAAAAAATCTGGATTCTATTTAAAACGCATGGCATCGTTCTAAAACGTGTTTAAAATCAATAAAAAAAATTTCAAAATTTTTTTTTCTAAAAAATTCGTTCACAATATTTTTTTTCACAAATTTTTTATTGATTTTAAACACGTTTTAGAACGATACCATGCGTTTTAAATAGAATCCAGATTTTTTCTAAAAAATCTTCAAGAACAAACCTACCTAAAACACTAGCTGCCATATAATTTACTTTCTTGCTTAACGAGGAGACTTCAATTACATACAATTAATGAATTATATCAAAATATCAAATTGTTGTAAAAAAAACTGGTCTTTTTTTGAATGGCCTCAATATGCAGCACGACAGATTTGAAAAAAATTTAGCAGCGGTTTTCTGTCATCCATATCTATCGTTTTATAAAATAAAAAGATTGTCTCCAGGGGTACCGGTATGATACATTTGTCCTTCCGTGTATATTTAGTATTCCATGATCTAATCCTATTATATACAATACTCTGGAACAGTTGTAGTGATTCGCTGATTTTGATTAACCCTTAATACAACAACCATTTTTAGGGGGTCGGAGCCCACCCCCCCACCCCCTCATTTTTTTCAAATTTCAATAAAATGCTACGAAATTCTGTATGATGATAGATCGACACCTTTTCTTACTGGTGGCCTGGCCGGATTTTTCAATTTCTCAGTTATTTCCATAAAACAATCCCTTAAAAAATGTCTATTTAACAATGTTTAACCACCTCCGTAGACTTTATTTTACGTCTTTGAAATGTAATCTAGATATCATTCGAAGCGCCTTCGTCTGTAGATTTCGAATCTGAAAACCGTTTTAAATTTAACCAAAAATTGGTAAAGATATTATTATCAAAATACTAATGTGTAAATTTAGAGACGTAAATCGCTATAATTCTGATGTTTTGTTGTCTTTATTCTAGAATATTAATTATTATTTAGCTGAGCGTTTAAAACTCTCCATCTTGTTTTTTCATTACCCATAATTAATATTCTAGAATTGAGTAAAAAAAACATTAGAATTATAGCGATTTACGTCACAAAAATTTACCCCTTAGTATTTTGATAATATCTCCGGAAGTTCTTGGTGAAATTTACAACGGGTTTCAGATTCCGAATCTGCAGATGAAGGCGGATCTAATGATATCTAGATTTCATTCCAAAGACGAAAAATAAAGCTGACGGAGGTGGCTAAATATTGCGAAATAGACGATTTTTAACGGCTTGTTGTATCGAAATAGCTCATAAATTAAAAAATCCGGCCAGGCCACCAGTAAGAAAAGGTGTCGATCTATCATCATACCAAATTTCGTAGCATTTTATTGAAATTTGAAAAAAATTAGGGGGGGGGGCTCCGACCCCCTAAAAATGGTTGTTGTATTAAGGGTTATCTATAAGGGTTGTATTATGGTGTATATAAATACGCCCACTTTAAGTCAATAATGTCAATGATGGCCGTTTTGCTGCCCATTCGACACCATTTGTGCATTTTCTCCATACACTTAGCTGCACCTCACCCAGGTGAGTTTTCAACATGACATTTCAATTCCCTATATTCTAATATTGGTCTTATAATGGGAATTGTGCCTCGAATTTCTCCATGAATGTTTGGATCATACGGTACCATCCACTTGTGCATTATCCATTCTTTTTAAACATCATCTGATGTTCTGGGCGATTTTTATATTGTGTAGCTTTATTTACTAACACAGGTGTATGTATCATTCTTCCATTTAAATTCTGCGACCATCAAATACAGAAATAGACAATGAAAATCAGATTCATCGAGTTCAATGACCGGTTTGCGATTTTCTACTGAGTCAGTACCGCTATCAATTGCTACTGCTCCTCCTACTTAAATTCCTCCAGTCTGTTGTCCTTTTCCAAATAATGCAGGTATTAATACTTGGGGAATCATTTGCTTTATTATATCAAATTCAAATATCACAATTTCTTCACCTAATATTTTCTCAATGACAAGAAAATTCCATTGAAATTGTTGTTCTGCTATTCTGATATTCTGATACTTCTATTAAGTGTACACTAAGTGTAACTTCCCCAATTACTTTAGTTTTTGTTTCACCATCTAGCATCACTATACTATTTATTTGATTATAGGGCTAAACCTAGATATTACGATTTTTACACCATTCTGTTGAAATTAACAATTTACAACATCCTGAGTCAATCAGAGTTTTACAATTAAATCATCTCCTCGATTACTCATAAATTACAGTGCCAACAATCGGAACATTGTACGAGGGACTGTCCGATGGCTGCGACAGCCCCTGCCTCTCATTTCCAGACTACTGAATGTCACCCTGTACTCTATTCACACCCCTACCTCCTCGGCATCCACTCGCCACATGCCCAGCATAGATAGCCACATTTGAAGCACACTACTCCTATAGTCAGTAATCAGTATGACTATCTCCACGGAAATTCCCTCTACCTGAACGAACAACCACGATCATGAACAAATCCACTTCCATCACTTGGGCATTCTTGTGCAAAGTGCCCAACATCATGGCAGCGAAAACATCGCACATCTATTGTTGCCATTCTCCCATACCTTGCACCCACATCTCGACTACCTGGTACAACTGAATGGTAATCACGCATTCCACTGTGCGATTTTGCACTCCTTTGAATCCAACTGCCCCAAGACAATCCGTCGGCATTCGATTTCCCGCCAATAATCTTCTTGCTTCTGCAAGTAATTCCAATTGCTGCAGCCATTGCTTTCACTTCCCCGCAAATATTGTCAGGCAACCCATTCCCGAATTGCACAGCCAACATTTCTTGTGCGCATCGGCTTTTAATATCTTCAGTAACTAACGAAAGAAAGTAGTCGTCTTAAGTAATCTGACCGTCTTACTTTACTACGTAGTCTGATAGCTTGGGAACCGTTACACTTTACAGATTCACTAAAGAATATTATTTTTGAAGCCCGGTTAGCTTGTACTGTCAAATAAGCAAGAGTATCAATACAGCAGTAATAGTTTGTAATAATAATTATAGCTGTCTCAATAAGAAATGAAATATAACAGTTGAATAATAAACATATACAGTATGATCAAGGACAAAAACGAAAACAGCAGTAATAAGACCGGTAGACGGCCTATCTAAGCAATTTATCTTTCTAGCACTGCAGCACTGTATGTAGTTACCGGTATCTCGCTCTCACCACGAATCTGATATCACTACTGTGCGGCAGTCTCACTTCTCTCTACAACAATAAATTGACACAGTTAAATATACACACAATAAATTGACATAAATATACACACAATAAATTGACATAAATATACACGCAATAAATTGACATAAATATACACACAATAAATTGACATAAATATACACACAATAAATTGACATAAATATACACATAATAAATTGACATAAATATACACATAATAAATTGACATAAATATACAGACAATAAATTGACGCAGTTAATTAGGGGTGGGGGGGGGGGGGGTCCAGCTTTTTCAAAAAATTTTATTTATTTCATCTAGAGCACATTTTTATCAAATCTGTCTAAAAAAAACTTCCTATATGGATTTTCATTGTGTTTTCAGTTTCATACGGGTTCCGCGATTTCATTTCTCATGTTAGTATTCAAATTTGGCAACGTCGTGTCTGACTGTATGCCTGTCAGTTTGTCCGTCAAAATATTACCCGATAGCCTCAAAGCCAAACAGACAATTTGTAAGTCATAAAAATCTTGATATAGACATACAGACTAACTAACTAGATACTATTAAAAGTGAAATCTGACCTTAGAAATGAAATCAGCGACCAGGAAAACCCCCATAGCAAAAATCTAAGCATGGTTTGGTATCAAATGAAAGCTACAGTATGGTGTGTGCAATAATACAATTCGAGCATGTTTTTTAGATTTGAAGAGCATAAAATTAATATAATTAATATAACAACAATTCGCAAAGATTATGTTAAAAATGAGCAATTAATGAAGATTTATTTTTAGTGGTGTGTGTGGGGTTGCTCACCCTTGTATTGATAACGTCGTAGAAAACTGAAACATCAATATAATTAATAAATATCCTTTTTCCGATTCTGGAACAATAACTCACTAAAATTATTCACTTAATTTTCATAATAAATTTGTTTTAGAAACAAAAAGTGGAAGACATTAAAGGTGTTCTCAAGGTGCTATTTCTTTATATTCCGCTTCCGGTGTTTTGGGCATTATTTGACCAACAGGGTTCCAGGTGGACCTTACAAGCTACAGTTATGGATGGAAGCTTGGTTAGTTTACGCAGACCGAAGCCTAGAACTAGGGGCCTACTATGCCTTTGGGATAGGGGTAACATAATTTGATTATTATAATCTTGAAAATGCCCTCGCGGTATCAACTAAATTTAGAAGGGTGAATCTGTTTATATTAATGATATCTAACAGGGATCTTTTTATTCTTTTAAATGCACAATAAATATCTGCTTCTATTAATTAATTATATTTAACAATTAAACAGGGGTCGTTTGTGCTTAAACCAGACCAAATGCAAGTAATCAATCCTATGTTAATTCTTATCTTCATCCCATTGTTCGAGGGAGTCATCTACCCGCTCCTCGGTAAATGTTACCTACTGCGGAAACCCCTACAACGAATGGGTTTCGGGATGTTCCTCGCCGCATGTGCCTTTGTAGTTGCGGGATTCTTACAGCTGAGTATAGATGTGAGTCGATAGATTGCGTCGGTTAGTTAGAATTACGTTAGGTGTAGATGTGAGTCGGTACAGTTAGGGTTACGTTAGGTGTAGATGTGAGTCGGTACAGTTAGGGTTACATTAGGTGTAGATGCAATGTGACTTTTTTATTTGGTGAGGTGTAAGTAGATTATTCGACAATGTCGCATTATCGGTGTTGATAATAATTGTGAATACGATGGTATTTTTATGAATTACCATTAAATTTGTGTATACAAATTTACATATGATATATTATTTTTACGAACCCCCCCCCCCCCCCCCCCCCCCCCTGCCCATCAAAATAATAAGAAACAACATGACCTAACTAATATTTTCTTTGTGGGCGGTGTTGATGGTGTTGAATTAATTTTCGAAGTTATTGTTGATGTTTGTTGGTATCAAGGTTTGTCTTTCTGTCTGTCGGACTGTCTATAAAAAATATAACAGCTTTAGTGTAAACCAAAACATTATAAATGAAAACGGCAACCTTAAAAACCTCAATAATTAAATTTTAGTGAGGTGAAAGAAATGTTTTCTTTTATTTTGACAAAAAATTACATACAGACAATATTATTATTATATTATTAGTATTATTATACATTATTATACAGACAAACAAACCGACAATATTGCGTCCAAAATAAAAATTGAGATTGGAAATGAAATTAGCGACCTGGAAAAACCCCACAACGAAAATTTAGCATGGTAGCGCGTACTTTCCTTATTTATAGACGTAAATTTGACAAGCAGACAGGCAGACCTAAATACAGAAACAGACACAGGAACTTTAATTGCGTTTTTCTCCCCTTCATGATTTTTCACTAAGAACGGTTTTATTCAGCCATTTCTTAGCAAATTCAAAAAAATTTTGTTTGAAAGACCCCACGGAGACGCAACTGACTCTTACTTCCATAAGAGGCATTTCTCGTATCTGGCCTTTTATGTAGATTACGAGATTATGAGATTTTAAGTTTTTTTAATAGATTGACTATTATTAGAGCACCTACAACGCCTAGTAATGAATTAATGTGCATGTGGACATGTGGACATGTGGACATCGACCTAAGACAGATATACTCGAGGGAAACATAGCGGGAAAAAATATTGAGATTTGGTGGAGAAATTTCGATTTAAAATATGTGTCTCTTTTCTGTGGTTATTGCCAAGCGGCGAAATTTCTGGATTTTTTTATTTTAGTAAAAGACAGTTTTTATCCCTCTATCCGATGATATATGTAGGTTGAGCCTGCCTCTTATATTTTTGATGCAATAAAACATTTACAAATGATGACATTGATGGAATACTACATTGTTTCAGATAAAAGGTGTATATTTTATTTATTCACATTTTGAAATTAATTTTAAAAAAAGTAGCTAGTAAAAAATTGGAGGATGGAGAGGGGGTGTGGGGCGAGCCACGAAGTTGGCGGAGCCTTAGCGAATTGACACTGTTAGGGGGTGGGTCAATTTATGCAAATAGTTGTCGTCGTCGTCGTTGTCGTCGTCGTCGTCGTCGTTGTCGTCGTCGTTACGATTTTGACATGCTAATAACTTTGTCGGATTTAAAGCTGCCAAGTTGAAAATTTGTAGGTATCAATATGAGCAAAAGTTGAGATTTTTGAGAGACTTTCAGACACCATCAGTGCAATGGTCTCCCGCTAGAGGGCCACATGTCTAAACATTAAATGCCCTCCCATTTCTTTGCTTTTAATCCGTTTAAGCTGAAACTTGGCAGATATGTATTAGACCATTAGCTGTGACTTTCAAAGGAGGCGAATCCATCTGCAGTTCTCCAGTCTGCCGCTAGAGGGCCAAAGGTCTGAAAGTGAAAACAACTAACGACGACAACTATTTGCATAAATTGACCCACCCCCTAACAGTGTCAATTCGCTAAGGCTTCGCCAACTTCGTGCTGCGCGAAGTCCCCACTTCGTGTAGTAATGTGTCTTAACACAGTTCGTACTGATTAATTGTGAATTCCATTGCAGATGTCCAGTAAATGTAATTACATTGTATGAATTCACTATGTAGCTAAATTTGCAGTGAAAGTGATATAAAAGGAGTGAAATAATCTAAAGAGCTTTATTGTTTAACACCTTTTCCATTGAAGGAGTTAAAATAATGTTATATTTAAAAATATAACTACATATTGCTTGTTAAATAACGTGGAACATATTCCAATATTCTATCGATTCTTTATTAACCTCGTTACGCTCGGTAAATAAAATATCTCGAGTATTGTGAAAATAATGTTCTACATTATTTACTATGCAATAAATGATTTCTCATTGAAAATTAAATTGAAAAAAAATTATACTAATATAAAAAATAAATGGATTACACTAATTAATGAGATTCATGATTAATTGATTCCAGCAGACAGTAAAACTTTTACAATCAGGAATATGTGGTATTTTCCTTAATGTTCATAGGCTGCTCAAAATTCTCATCCAACTGGAACGCAAGCCTCAGTAAGAGTTATCAACGGCGCTCCCTGCAACGTAACGCTAACCTCCGAACTGTTTGTGGGACAGAATCCATTGCTGGTTAAATATAAGACTCAATCGAGATATTTTATATTAGGTGAGTAATGCTACCTACCTACCTTAGCAACGTACTAGCCAGCCCCTAGTAACGGACACACCCATGACCTACTGTATCTGTTATAGTAGGTCATGACACACCTTACCATGGCAACGAAAGCCTCTCCCTAGCAACGATATGAACTAAACTGTTACTGTATTAATCGTGATACTGTAATTTAAATAAGTCAACCGAATTAAGTAAACAACCTTAGGCCTACCGGTAGGTATGTACAGCAGTAGACTGTATATAAAAGCAACCAAAACCTAGACAGTAGCAAGCAATTAGTAATCAGCTGAGTTATTTAAGTATTAAATAAAAAAAAGTAAATTTTCTTCGGCCGCTAGGGCAGGGATTACGCACAAAGTCTGACGACTTATTTCCGGTGCGGTCCCCCCAGAACTTTACTCCCCAGAGGAAACTCCAGTACTCATTTAGCCACCAGTTAAGGATGCAAAGCAGAGCCTGGCTGGTCTCTTTAAAGCATTCGTGCCGAAACGAAAACTGTCCTGGCCCATGTGAGGATTGAACCCACGACCTACGGGAGATGTGAATTCAATGCAACCACTACACCAAGGTGGAACCTTGAAGTTATTAATGTTATAAAGTAATGTTATAATAATAAAATAAATAATAAATAATGTTATACCTATTAATATTCCAGACTCTTCGCTATATAACAATGAGAAGGTAACAGTGTCTGATGCTTCTGGGTGTTTCTCTATCTCAGACACAGATAACAACACTGTTTCTAAAGATTTTACACTGAAACCCAAACAATCTATTTCTGTAATTGTAACCTTAGTCGAAGACGATCTAAAATTACTTCAGGTGGGCCCCAAATATTAGTTAATTTTTGAGACAAAGGGAGGGGGATGGACGTACAGCAGGTTACAGTGACACATTATCTTAATCGATGATTTTCTCCTAGAGATGCAGGCATTTTAAGTAGGCCCTATCTGCTGTAATATTTACTTATTGCATTTTAAATCTTTTTAATTGTAATTAAAATATGATCGTATTACTACTAGAGATATTAACTATTCGGCTATTTGTTGTTTGGACGGGTTTACCACTGGGGGATCTAGGATTTCTCCAAGGGGACCACTGCCACCACCTCCCCCCGGAAGGGTGGTGGCAGACCAAATGAAAAAATTAAACATCGGCTATTATAGTAACAGGAAATTTGAGCGCAATACGTGTTCAAATTATTATTTTTGTTAAAAAGGTACGACAGGTATAAAAACAGTACAAACTTCAAATTAGATAAAATTAATTATATATACAGTATTATAGGCCTAACAACGATAGGCCTAACACTGAGGTCAGGTCAGGTATTCTAGGTCATTGATCAAGAAAACTTGCCACCTCCATGCAGCATAAAGGAGGTGCCACCTGTAGCTGCATAGACCCTCTTACTAGGGCAAATCTGGTCCTGTAACTAGGACCCCCTTCGTTCTGGGACAAGGACGCCCTTGGTCCTGGATTAAGGACCCATATACTTGGCTGCAGGGGTATATGGCCTGGCCAGGCAGATGGTGATCTACCAATGGCTGGTCAGGAGTAGAGTGTTCTCATGTCCACTCTGAGTGCACTTCACTGCGACCTGCACCTGGCAGCAGGGGTACAGGGCATGACCCAGCAGATGAGCTGCACAGCCAATGGTGGGTCATGTGCGTGAGAGTAGATATGGGTGATGGGCCTCATATCTGACTCCACTGCGACACCCACCCTGTGGAATGGCAAACCAGGGTGTGGTATTTGCCCCGAGAGCTGACTCGGCAAAAAAGCACCCCCCAACCCCCACTATGGATTACATTAGTAATGCGGAGGCCCACTTTGAAAAGCTCCTCAATAATAACAGGGTATTTCCTGATAACTTTATAGAAGTAAAAGTGTCTGAGTCTGTACTCCCAGATATTCCCATTGGTGATATCTCCTTTGCAGAAGTGAAGGCTGCTGCAAAGAGCATTAAGACCAATCGTGCCAGTGGAGTAGATGGTGTTCCCCCTGAGGTCTTTAAAATACCTGAGTGTTTAAAGCTCATCTATCCCATCAGAGTAGACATGTACCGTAGAACAAGAGTCCCACAAGAAATGAAAACAAATAAGTTGGTGCCAGTTCCCAAGAAGGGCAACCTAACACTCTATGGTTCTTTTCGGGGAATCTCATTGATCTCAATTGCTGCAAAGCTATACAATACAATTCTATTAAATCGCATCAGAGATCCCATTGAGAGACTGCTCCGTGGAAATCAGAATGGGTTCCGTAAAGGTCGTGGGACCATGGAGCCCATTTTGGCACTTAGAAGGATAATTGAAGAGTTATCAAAAAAGAAAGACAGGCATCTGGCTGTTATCTTTGTTGACTTCTTCAAGGCCTTTGATTCAGTCTCTCGCTCACGTATGTTCAGCATACTTTCATTATATGGGATTCCTGATGAAATTATTGCAGCAATCAGATCAGTATACGATGGTTCGACAACATTTGTGTCTACTGTTAACGGTGACACAGAACCATTTGAAGTGTTATGGGGCGTTCTCCAGGAAGACACACTTGCACCATTCTTGTTCATAATTGTTGTTGACTATGTTCTACGTATGTCCTTAGATCATCATAATGATGATGGGGTGATGATAACTCCACCTACTGGCTCCAGAAGTCGAGGAAATCCTGCCAAGTACCTAACTGATCTAGACTTTGCTGATGACTTAGGAGTACTATCAGAATCACTAGAGGGAGCCCAACGGATCCTCAGCTCATTAGAACATGCTGCTTCTAGTGTTGGTCTTTTTATTAACTCCAGAAAGACCAAAATTTTGACAGTTAACTTTGAAAGTCCTCAGCAAGTCTCTGATCGGATGAGCATAAGCTCAAAAGATGGTATGCTTGAGCATGTGGATGACTTCTGTTACCTGGGATCATGGATCCGGAAGTCAGGTGAAGGGCTTCGAATACGTAAGGGAAAGGCATGGGCAGCCTTGAATAGGCTTTCCAGGATTTGGAAGTCACCGAGAATTAATCGGAAACTTAAGGTCCGGTTATTTAGAGCAGCAGTAGTTCCAGTACTCCTCTATGGGAGTCCATGCTGGGCTCTAACTGCTGAGGACACCAAATCTCTGGATGGCACATTCACAAGAATGCTACGCCGGGTTCATTGTGTCAAGTTCAATGCACACATCTCCAACCAGACACTATATAACATTGGAGGTGTCTCATTGGTTCCCCCAAGCTTGACACTAGAACAAAATCGCCTCCGCTTTGCAGGACATTGCTTTCGCCGTGAGGACCAGCCAGTGCATAATCGTGTACTTTGGCAGCCTCATGGAGTGAATAAGCATGGTGGACAGCCCATGACTTTCTTGAGACGCATCTTAAAGGACACTGGCCTTGAAGATGCGGATGATCTAGCAAATGTCATGGGTGATAGGGAGTTATTCAGATGCATTCTTAAAAATGCAGCTGCAATGCAGCATGCCGATCCTAGTAGTAGTAGTAGTAATTATATATACAGTATTATAGGCCTAACAACAAACGGATAATATATGACAAACTCACAACCGTACTAAATACAGTATGTAAGGTAGCAAAACAGTACAAATTATTCAATTTTTAATGTATGCCTATTTTTATATTACAGCACATCACCACTATATCTAAGTCTAAAAAGGGGGATGCTGTTATAACGTGAGTAGTATTCATTTAATGAACGGTAGGCCTACCGTAGCTATTAATTAATATTATTGGAAAAATACTGTAGGCCCTTTATTTTTTTATAAAAAATATTTTTGATGACCCCTTTTTACTCATTATATCTCCTATAATGTACTGGTACCTACAGTACTGCTGTACTACTGTTTTTAGTAGTCTTACCGGTATTACAGTTGTAGTACATAGGTCCTGAGGTGCTGATTCTTAGGTAATCAATGACGCGGAACCATAGAGTGTAGTCACGGTACTGTGCAGCATTAAGTACTACCGGTACGTGACTAAGCAGTACGTTTCTGTCTCGATACGACTGTTGTTATAGACCATTTAATGTAAATGGATTTGTTCATAAGTGGAAAAAACGAGAAAGCGTCTCCGGGGGTTGAACCAGCGCTATACGTACGTTTCGGCCTAACAGGCCTCATCAGTAGCGCTAACCAGCTCAGCCACTAGCCCCTGACACTCACACTCCCACCTAATACACTTCTATTGAACGGGCAGTCTTAAGTTGCAGATATTCTATCTCTAACAACGGACCTACCAACCTCAAGTATGTTAGAGTGAAACAGGAGGAAAGTACAAATAAATAAATATTCAGGTCGAGTATTGCTGCCAGGTGAAATTAATTAAATAAATTGGAGATGAGGTGGTGCAACTGTAATTAATTATGTAATGTAAATGGATTTGTCCTTAAGACTACCCGTTCAATATAAGTGGATTAGGTGGGAGTGTGAGGGTCAGGGGCTACTGGCTGAGCTGGTTCGCGCTACTGATGAGGCCTGTTAGGCCGAAACGTACGTATAGCGCTGGTTCAACCCCCGGTGACGCGCTTTCTCATTTTTTTGACTTCTCAACAAATCCATTTACATTACATCATTAATTACAGTTGCACCAGCTGCTCCTTTCCCTCAATTGGTAATTTAATTGTTTATTGAGTTGGATGTGAAATCTCGCCTCTGTAACCTGTTTTTTCCCGGAATTGGTAAAGTGATCGTTTATTGTTTTGGTTAGAAAATCCTACCTCTGTAACCTGCTCCTTTCCCTCAATTGGTAATTGTTTTTGGTTAGAAAAGGAGTGTTTTGCTACAGTCACATCGAAATCGACCTGTGCAGTGCGTTGGAGATTTTTTATATAGTTTGGGTACCATTGAAACTTTCGTTTTCTGTGTGAATCACAGCCTGGATGTTGCTTCAGTACAGTCTGAATGTCGAAAATAAGGGGCCAAGAATAGCAATATAAGGACATATAAAATAAATTTCGACAAAAAAGTGTTACAAAGAGCAAAAAAGGGGGACAAAATGACCAAAATAAGGGGCCATAATAAATAACTGACTATTTCTATAAGCCCACGAAAAAAGAAACATCAAATAACAAATAGAACAATGTAATATAATATATATAATTACTGGTAGGCTGTTATTGATTGAATTTATCATAAATTTGTGCCAATTAAACCTAACTAATTCGATGTAATTACTCCTATACACTAACATACTAAACCTAACTTAATATTTAACCTAACAGTAAACCAGTCAGCCGTGGTGAACCTTTTATTATGTTTATTCTTTGTTTGTTGAATATAATTAATTATTAAAATCTTCATCTCCTAGGATTTTGTATATGCCTGGGGCGGCCGACGTTCACTACTCTGTCTACCTCAATAACAGCGTCGGACATTTACGGAAGTTTAGAATTCACGGTAATAATGGATCACTCCCAGAAGATATAGAGCCAGGTATTATAAATTAATAAAATATAAGTTGAATATTTCCTCTGACAGCAATAACAGGCTAGTTAATGATAACCAGTATAATTTTAGAGGACCGGGTTACTGTATATTACATTTCACTTCATTTAATAATAAAATAAAATTAATATTTAAAATATATATTATGCATCATATTGAGTAAAATGAAGTTAATGATTGTTTTAAGAAGTATATCCAGAGTCAAAATAACGAAAACAACACACATGATACAATGTAGAATTAATACCTATTGGTTCGTAGGAATATGTTCGGGCCAGATATTCAGTGAATGTGCTGCACTATACTTTAAAAACCTCTGTAGTTCAATGGGTTACTATGGTTCTTTATCATACAGAGTCTGAAACCCAGTTGGGGAGGTGGGTTAGGCTTAGGGCAGGACAAAGAACGGAAGATAGTGCTAACGGAACTGCGATACACTTCAATGGATAGAGGTCTACATCGAGTCACTTGTTGTATAGAGTTGGATTACC
The DNA here is from genome assembly GCA_032718475.1 of Nemertoderma westbladi. Classification (NCBI taxonomy): domain Eukaryota; kingdom Metazoa; phylum Xenacoelomorpha; order Nemertodermatida; family Nemertodermatidae; genus Nemertoderma; species Nemertoderma westbladi. Next base: position 34,552 of record JAUCBJ010004249.1, read on the forward strand.
AATATAAGAGCCAAGGTGCAGGAGGCTCCTCAGATCTTTCCTATAGTAGCAATCTAACTTATCCACCTCAGTGGCACTGAAACTGAAAGCTCCAATGTTGAACGTAAGGGAGTTGAGTAGCACACAGGCCATACTAGTGAGCGCAATAGCCTGAAAATAACAAAAGGCTCAAGCCACTGCTTCGTCCAACCATTGGTGTGGAATACTTGAGACATAATCGCAAGTATTTGTACGAAATTAGATAATGTAGTATGTGAGTCAATTTGTATCCAAGTATGCTAAGGTGGTCCATCTTTTACCTGAGCCGCTAGCTGAATGGTTAGAGCGTCAGACTTCCAACCCGGAGGTCACCAGTTCGATCCCACCTGGACGTCACTGCCGACTTTGCAAAAGCTGTGCCCAACAAAAAGTTATAAACATATTTAACCATTTGGAACCTGTTAATACGAAATCAAAAGCAGCACAAAGTAAAGACACTCAAAATTAATTTATTTTATAACTTCGATTTCAATCTCAAGTTGTCATTACTAGCAGAAAAATAAATGTCATACATTATACTGTATTATATAAACATCGTGCAATAATTTCCAATGAAAATCCAATTTTAGGTAAATATCAACTACTGATGGAAGAAAACAATGATAATATAACGATAGGAACAATCGAGGTGGATACAGGTGAGGTCTCCACTGTGGTAATTCAAGAGGATGT
>JAUCBJ010004250.1:0-19678 GCA_032718475.1 Nemertoderma westbladi
AGTATGCTGACGATGCCAACCTCATCAAAGCCGGAGACAACTGCGAAGAAATTTCTGCATGCCTTACTGAAACTCTGTCGCGCGTAGCTGATTGGGCAGTTGATAATCGCCTCAGTATACACCCCGGGAAATTCGAGGTCTTCCTTTTTGGAACACACCAATGCATTGCATCAGCCGGAAGCCTTGAAGTCTACTACAAAAACAAACTACTCGAACCAAAAGATACCATAAAGTACTTGGGATTCGTGATGGATCCAACCTTATCAGGATCGGAGTACACACATAAAATTATACGCAGGGGAAACGCATGTCTCAAATTGGATCTAGGACACTTCCCCCCCGGACACTTCCCCCCCGGACACTTCCCCCCCGCCCAAGTAGGACACTTCCCCCCCGGACACTTCCCCCCCGGACACTTGCCCCCCGGACACTTCCCCCCCAGTTAAAGTGTTACAATTAATCTGGGTGCATCAAAGCAATAAACAAAAGTTAAAGATGGTTACAGGACAAGTTGTATCTAGACAAGTTTTTTCAAAATTATAAAAGAAACATTTTTATAGTCAAATTTTGTTTGTTTTTCTTTTAATTCCTTTAATTCTTTTAATTTCTTTTAATTGGGGGCTGCCGCCCCCAAACCCCCGCTTCTTTTGTTGGGGGCTACCGCCCCCAAACCCCCGCTTCTTTTCTTGGGGGCTGCCGCCCCCAAACCCCCGCTTCTTTTCTTGGGGGCTGCCGCCCCCAAACCCCCGCTTCTTTTCTTGGAGGTTATCGCCCCCAGACCCCGGCATTTCCCTGAGTGCCCGTGGTGAAAGACTTAAGACCATTTTGAAATAATTAATTCATGTTTGTATCATCAGATAATAAATTGACTAAGCCTAAAGTAGGAGCTGTATTGAATGTTAACCAATTTAATATATAAATTACTACAATATTATATAATTCAACAAAATCCTATTAAAAATATTGCAAGTAACCAGGAAATTTAATATGTAGTGTGTATAATATCTATATAGTATGTATAGTAGTAATATGTATATCAATATGTAATGCTGAACACAGAATACAGGTCGACGCATGTCGATTTTACCCTGGAGAGGTATAATTTTGATTGCAACAATAATATTCATCCCCATCTGCTACAATTTGAAGAAGACTATTACATAATAATACCTATAATTAAAACAATTAATTATTATAATTCTATAGTTAATAAAAACAGTATATCATTCCGGGGATGGAATTTATAGGTCATCTAATATAATTAATTGTTTAAAGATTAGCAAACAATACGATGTAATTGCATTGATAAAACCCATAAATAAAACTTGGATATAAAATGTAAAATCGGGATGCAAAAGATCACTTTCTGAGCTACGAAAGGAAAATTGGATACAACTTATCTGGATACAAGCGGTCCGTTTACCTTACAAAATGAAAAATACGAATGTGCGAAGTTAAGAACAGTCGGGGGGGAAGTGTCCGCGGGGGGGAAGTGTCTGGGGGGGAAGTGTCCGGGGGGGAAGTGTCCTACTTGAGCGGGGGGGAACTGTCCGGGGGGGAAGTGTCCGGGGGGGAAGTGTCCGAACACCCTCAAATTCCTTTATCGGAATTCGCAAGTCCTTGACAAACCCCTGCGTCGGTTGCTTTGCAACTCATTGATACAGCCGCTTATAGACTTGTCAGCCCCTTGCTGGTATCCGAGTGCTGCGAGTCGTCTACGTAATCAAGTCGATGCACTCCAACGCAAGTGCATCAGGTTCTGCCTGGGACTTGACTCTCGAGCGCATATTGGTGCTGCACATTTTGTAGATATTAACTGGCTTCCAATTACCGAACGTACCCACCAGATAATACTAACCCACATGTTTAATATCCACGCAAAGACAGCCCCGGCTTATATCCGCGATATGGTTATTTTTACTGAACCTTCTCACCTCCTACGTAACGGAGCCGCACACGCTTTACTACCCCCGAAACACACGGTATCAGCCACGCAGTCGTTCTCCTACCTTGGCCCATATCTGTGGAATAAACTCCCCAATGCGATCAAAGAAATTAGGAGTGTGGAAAGTTTTAAGCATCACTTTTTAGAACTTTTATCCACCAATGAATTGTCTTCATATAAGTAACTTATAATTTTTACCATCTATATTTTATATCATTTGACCTTCCACATTAACTCAAACAAAAGATTGAAGATCCATTTTTAGAATTTTTATTTAATAGTAAATGATTTATATTTTTGTTTTATACATTAGTTTTAGAATTTTTATCCTGCTCGACGTTATACCTTTTATTCTGAACCCCAATCTACAGGACCCCTGTGGAAATGAGACTATGTCTCTCAGGGTAATCCTGGACAAACAAAGCTTACACTATGACGATACAGAACTATTTACTCTACTCTGTCGTGCAATTACTGCTCTATACTGTATAAAATATATTATAAATTTTAATTATTTTTGCATTCCCAAATATGGTGCGTCACCTTAACCTTCTTAATTTTTCGGTATATTTATGTATTTATCACCTCTTTTTTTTAACTTTTAAGCACTTGCCTAACCGAAACACGTTTTTAGCTTGACAGAATTATATAATTGTTTAATTTGAACTACAAAGCGAAAGAAAGTAATTGTATCTAATTTAATTTATGTACGTAATTTGCACTCTGCCTTACCATACAGTATATCATTTTCTTAATCGTTGTGTTTATATCGACTTATATGTCGGTATGTTTATACTTTACTTCATTTGTCAAATAAATAATTCCAATTCCAATTCTACTCCCCAATGTAGGCTGTACCACATCTAATCTCAAAAGGTGACTGCGCCTCATCTACTCCCCAATGGAGGGCTGTATCATATCTACTCTCAAAAGTTGACTGCGCCTCATCTACTCCCCAATGGAGGCTGTACCACATCTACTCCCCAATGGAGGCTGCCCCTCATTACTCCCCAATGGAGGCTGTACCATATCTACTCTCAAAAGGTGACTGCGCCTCATCTACTCCCCAATGGAGACTGTACCATATCTACTCTCAAAAGGTGACTGCGCCTCATCTACTCCCCAATGGAGGCTGTACCACATCTACTCCCCAATGAAGGCTGTACCATATCTACTCTAAAAAGGTTACTGCGCCTCATATACTCCCCAATGGAGGCTGTACCACATCTACTCCCCAATGGAGGCTGTACCACATCTACTCTCAAAAGGTGACTGCGCCTCATCTACTCCCCAATGGTGGCTGGCTGTACCACATCTACTCCCAAATGGTGGCTGTACCACGTCTACTCTCAAAAGGTGACAGCGCCTCATCTACTCACCAGTGGAGGCTGTACCACATCTACTCCCAAATGGAGGCTGTACCACATCTAATCTCAAAATGTGACTGCGCCTCATCTACTCCCCAGTGGAGGCTGTACCACATCTACTCCCCAATGGAGGCTGTACCACATCTAATCTCAAAATGTGACTGCGCCTCATCTACTCCCCAGTGGAGGCTGTACCACATCTACTCCCCAATGGAGGCTGTACCACATCTAATCTCAAAATGTGACTGCGCCTCATCTTCTCCACAATGGAGGCTGTACCACGTCTACTCTCAAAAGGTGACAGCGCCTCATCTACTCCCCAGTGGAGGCTGTACCACATCTACTCCCAAATGGAGGCTGTACCACATCTAATCTCAAAATGTGACTGCGCCTCATCTACTCCCCAGTGGAGGCTGTACCACATCTACTCCCCAATGGAGGCTGTACCACATCTAATCTCAAAATGTGACTGCGCCTCATCTTCTCCACAATGGAGGCTGTACCAAGTGTACCACATCTACTCCAAAATTGCGGCTACATCACATTATTCTGTGTACTACTAATTTAGATCTACAGTATCTTCAATGGCCTACAAAAACGTTTTTTTGCGTTAGTAAATTAATTTCAATATTAAATGATTAGCACATCAATTTAATTAATAAATTCAGTTAATTAACTAATAACCATTAATTAGTATCCCTATTAATTAACTCAAATAATCGAAAGACCCTTCTATGCAATATTGAATTTCCTGCGAAACTGTATTTGCCTTAGTAATTTAATTTCCTAATTTAATAATTAGCCTATTTACTTATTAACTAATTAAACTAATTAAATAATTGATTAGGTCTAAATACTCTATGTAATATGTATTTACTGTATATCTGCCTTTCTATAACAATCAAGAATTTATTTTAGAAGTGACAAACAAAAAGGCATTTACATCCTACAAAAGGAAAAGCTAAAATTTCACTGTTCTGATCCGTTTCCCAGTCCTTTACTGCACTCTCTGGCTTAAAAGCAACACGGCTTATTTTATGCCTCAGAGTTACAAACGAAACTGACAAAGTATACTATTATATATCAGATGATACACTACCAGTTGTTTAAGTCTACACTATACAGTAACTTACTTTTTACTTAAATGTTTTAAATTAAGTTACAGTAAATCACCTTTTAAAACTCAATAAACACAGAAACACAGTTGGTGTTTGCGGTTAACACCTCTTTTTATGTTAACACCTCTTTTTACGGGTACAAAAAGGATGGGACAATTGCCTAATTGACAAGACCCCCACCCCCCCCCCCCCCCCCCCCTCATCAATGTCAATTTCTACCGCTAAACAACCAACACGAATAACACCAAATACATAAACTGTCAATATAGCCTGATACTTTTAAAGCCCGGTACTAATAAGGTTAAGTTTGATGATTCCAGTTTACCAAAAAAATTACAGACCAAATTCTGTGCTGTCGTTTTTTTCTAAACTATTTGAAAGGGTAATATTCCAGAAGACACTGGAATATATTTCTGAACAGGGTATTTTCCCCAAATATCAGTTTGGATTTCGGAAAAATCGATCAACACCCACTACCTCACCACTTACCCTACTGTACAGAATTACAAAACCATTAGACGAAATTCATTTTACACTTACTACAGTAGTGTCAATTGTCTTATCTAAAGCTTCATTTATACTGTAAATCATAACATCTTACTTGGAACTCGTTTTTCCCGACATCAAGTAAACTTAGTCATCACTCTAAAACTCGGTTAAAGTTGAGACAAGTAGATTGGAACTCTATCTCCTCCGATCTGAAAGTTCGCAAACTTTCAGTCACACTCTTATTAGATTTTTTTAAAGTATCTATCTAAAACCCAGTCAAAATCAAAACTAATTAATATTCAATACAGCGATTGGAAATTATATATTTATATAATTTCCCCGACTTACTTATCATAAAATTGTGTATTGTACCGGCACCGAATAGTTTCAATGTTACCATTTTTGCTACCGTTTTAATTGTAATGCAGAATCATTTCGTGTTTTATTTACAGTACGGCAGTATAGTAGTTCTGTTTAGTGTTTAATTTAGTTTTATCTGTTCTCGTTTCTTATTGTGGGGCGAGCGACGAAAGTAAGCGAGCTTAGCATACAGGTACCACTCACTCAATCGGTGTGTCTGTTGGGGGGCGAGCGACGAAAGTAAGCGAGCTTAGCATACAGGTACCACTAACTCAATCGGTGTGTCTGTTGGGGGGCGAGCGACGAAAGTAAGCGAGCTTAGCATACAGGTACCACTATCTCAATCGGTGTGTCTGTTGGGGGGCGAGCGACGAAAGTAAGCGAGCTTAGCATACAGGTACCACTAACTCAATCGGTGTGTCTGTGGGGCGAGCGACGAAAGTAAGCGAGCTTAGCATACAGGTACCACTAACTCAATCGGTGTGTCTGTTGGGGGGCGAGCGACGAAAGTAAGCGAGCTTAGCATACAGGTACCACTAACTCAATCGGTGTGTCTGTTGGGGGGCGAGCGACGAAAGTAAGCGAGCTTAGCATACAGGTACCACTAACTCAATCGGTGTGTCTGTTGGGGGGCGAGCGACGAAAGTAAGCGAGCTTAGCATACAGGTACCACTAACTCAATCGGTGTGTCTGTTGGGGGGCGAGCGACGAAAGTAAGCGAGCTTAGCATACAGGTACCACTAACTCAATCGGTGTGTCTGTTGGGGGGCGAGCGACGAAAGTAAGCGAGCTTAGCATACAGGTACCACTAACTCAATCGGTGTGTCTGTTGGGGGGCGAGCGACGAAAGTAAGCGAGCTTAGCATACAGGTACCACTAACTCAATCGGTGTGTCTGTTGGGGGGCGAGCGACGAAAGTAAGCGAGCTTAGCATACAGGTACCACTAACTCAATCGGTGTGTCTGTTGGGGGGCGAGCGACGAAAGTAAGCGAGCTTAGCATACAGGTACCACTAACTCAATCGGTGTGTCTGTTGGGGGGCGAGCGACGAAAGTAAGCGAGCTTAGCATACAGGTACCACTAACTCAATCGGTGTGTCTGTTGTGGGGCGAGCGACGAAAGTAAGCGAGCTTAGCATACAGGTACCACTAACTCAATCGGTGTGTCTGTTGGGGGGCGAGCGACGAAAGTAAGCGAGCTTAGCATACAGGTACCACTATCTCAATCGGTGTGTCTGTTGGGGGGCGAGCGACGAAAGTAAGCGAGCTTAGCATACAGGTACCACTAACTCAATCGGTGTGTCTGTCGTTATGTTGTTCTCGTTCTGTTGTTCTGTTGTTCTCGTTCTGTTGTTATGTTGTTCTGTTGTGTTCAATTTTAAACGTTAAGAACTCGGCCAATCTTCGATGAAATCTATCCGAACTTTGTGCACATGTTGTTTGGCAAAAGTTGAGAAATTTTGCAAGTTGAATTTCCGTGTGGCCTTCGAGAAGCTAAGGTAATAGCAGTTAAATAATTAAATTACAATTAATTAAGTTGGTTGGTGTAAAAACAGCATTTTTAAGCCTGCCTTTTAATGGAAATTAATTATTTTAAAGCATAAGATATATATAATTATACTTAAAAGTTATACAGCTGTAATCCACATACCCCATTCCATTATAGTTTTTAATTAGTTCAAGTGATTTGCTTTAAGAAATGCGTTTTTAATTGATCTAAACGTAATTAAGCATCAAAATGCCCTCGCCACTCTATACCTCCCTCATCCCTTGGCATACTAGCGAGCTATTGCCTACTACTTGACAACGGGTAATTACATCCACTTCGGGCTTCCGTATATATAGGACATAAAGGCAGGGCACTACAACTAGTGTAACTAAGCCAGCTTGCTTTATTCTATCTTTCATTTATCCTCTGTGCTCCTTTGTGTTGGGGTGGTGCAGATTAAGAGGGCGGTTGAAGCGAGGGGGGGGGGGGAACTTTCCTCTCTTCTTTGATTTATTCTTATTAGCGGTTTGGTTAAATTTCTTAATTATTTATTTAAATTTCTTAAAGTACCGCTTTAGGGATAGAATTGTTCAATTTTAATCTGTATCTGACAACTGAGCCTCGCCCTGCGCGATGGACCCTCGAACGTGTTTAATTGGTGACCATAATAATAGTGGGAACCTCTTTCGCCACTAACTTTACAGGAGATGTGTTGTTAATACCAAGGTTCCATCAAGGTAGTGGTCGCATTGAATTCACATCTCCTGCAGGTCGTGGGTTCGATCCTCACATGGGCCAGGGCAGTTTTCGTTTCGACACAAATGCTTAAAGGGACCAGCCAGGGCGCATCTCTGCCTTGCATCCTTTAGTGGTAGCTAAATGAGTACTGGAGTTTCCTCTGGGGAGTAAATTTCTGGGGGGACCGCACTGGAAATAAGTCGTCATACTTTGTGCGTAATCCCTGGCCTAGCGGCCGAAGAAAATTTACTTTTACTTTAATAAGTTTTAAAATTATTATATAGTTGAATTATTAATTGTCATGATGTCCTTGCATTCGGTGCACACTTCACATTTACGTAATAACACTACCTATTACGTATCCACTTACTTCACATTTATGTAAGGGAATTGTTCAATATATCTTTATCTTATTATTTGAGGGCTGCAAATTTGGCGCAATAGAAATTCCTCATAACCAACAGTGGACTGTTGATGCATCATCCGTAGTTACCGAAATGGGAACCCTCATATCTTAAATCGGTTGATATTGCACCTACCAGTGCAAGGCAAGTACCATGACCAGAAAAATAATATATGTGCCAAAACGTTTCTAGGGGTACCTACAGCACTGCATAGGCATAAGGGCTTGAACATTGCACTGTATCCCAATTACTATATTAGTTAGAATACGGTCTGTCGGTTTGATTAATGGATTCTTGTCAATCAAAACATTGATATTATCAGATTGCAGATATCATGTCAATTAAATAACTTTATACTAGGCCTATATCTTGCAAATTACAGTAACTCTCATAATTTCTACATCTAAGATAATAAGTTTAAATGTTATATGGTTATTATTAGGGTATATGATGAAATATTGTGATCCTGTATAGTTTATTGTGGTTGTAATGTTATGTACACTGGCCTGTCACACATTAATTGTTGTCGCATCCAATATTTTAAATATAGAAGTAGTAGGCTAAGGTAACAACTGATTCCAGTAAATGTTAGCGAAGATTTTTTGCTTAATGAATATCGGCTAACGGTATTGATTTTAATTGTAATTAAATTATTTATTTTAGTTTAAAAACCACAGCTGTTTATGACATAACAAGTCAATCTCTACAAGGGTTTTTGAGGTCGACAAATCCGACGGGCGAGGTTACATGCCCCCATTTAGTGGATAAGTTTTGTAAATAAGCCCCCTATATTGCACCAGCAAAATTAGTATGAAAAATGGTTAAATGATTAGAAAAATTTCCGTTAGTTTCTCTTAAAGAAGTCAAGAAGTGTATGGTGTAGTCTATCGATAGTGATTAGGCTAAAGATTTCATGTACGAAATTGGGGGGTTTGAAAGTGATTCGCATAATTTATTTCGATAGATTTTTAGCAAGAAAGAATAATAAAAAATATACTTTTAGAATAATTCGCGAATTAGTTTGGGGTTACCCCCTCTTTTTTGATAGATTGACCAGACTATAAAAAAAAAATGAGAGCCGCTCTTAGTAACAGTGCAGGAAAATAGTATCCGATGTTTGGGACGGCGAGTATTGTAGATGCAATGTAGTCTACTTTATTTTTCAGATGCTATTACTGTATAACAGTTACAGTACAGTATTCTATTATTGAACTCTGTCTTGTACTCTTGATAATTATAAATTAATTACTAATATATAAAGTTTAATATATAAATATTATGGCGAAAGGAGAGGGTTACGAGTTGGCTCAATCGGGTGATGGACCACCTCGAACCCAGACAGCGAGATCAGGAAACAGAATTCTCGACTTTATAAGAGAACATATCCTTATTGTAGTAATAGTGGCGACGTTAATTCTTATTATAGTTACTATAGTGGCAGTCCTAGTGGTCCAGAGACAATGTCGCTATTGCGATAGTGAGGGGCCATGGAACAGCACTCGTCTACCTGAGACACTTCTACCCTCATACTATAACGTTTCCCTTGACGTTTTTTTAGACCCGGATTTCTACTTTAACGGAAATGTGTCAATCACTTTCAAGGCAGTTGAAGCAACTGATATTGTTATAGTGAATTCTAAGCTGTTGAACATCACTGCTGAACCAAAGCTAACAGATTTGTCTAACGATTTATCTATTACTTATTCTAGGAAATATAAATTATTTCCTAAGCGCAATTATCTTGTTATATTTCTTGACGACTATTTAGAAAAAGGTTCAGAATATCAACTATACGTTGAGTTTAAAGGTCTTCTAGATGATACACTGAGCGGTTTGTATAGGTCTTCATATAAGGCCGGGGATGGTAAAACACGTTGGCTGGCTTCAACTCAACTCCAAGCTACAGATGCCAGGAAGGTGTTCCCGTGTTTCGATGAACCGGCTATGAAGGCTAGGTTTGAGTTATATGTAACTCACCGTTCCGATTCAGGTTACACCGCTATATCCAACATGCCTATTGTCAATACAATCGGTGATGGTAGAGGTAGGCAACTTACGGTATTTGAACCGACAGTTAAGATGTCAACATATTTACTGGCCTTGGTGATTTCAGATTTTAAATGCAACAAGAATAACATTGGTAATTACACATTCAGGATCTGTGCCCGTTCCGGTATTCTCGAGGCTTTCCAGTACGGACTCGATATCGGCCCAACGGTATTGCAACATTTCGAGCACCTCTATGGTGTTAAATTTCCATTACAAAAAATGGATATGGTTGCGGTTCCGGATTTTAATGCTGGTGCCATGGAAAATTGGGGCCTAATAATCTACCGTGAATCGAGAATAGTTTATGAGCAAGACAAACATTCTATACAGGACAAATTGAAAGTAAGTTTGTTTTAATAGTTTAAGAAATTATGATAAATAAATTATTTTAGTTGATTTTAAACATTTATTTAGTTTAAAATGCTAAAATTTAAAATAATGAAATACTACAATTTTGCGATTTTTGAATGAGTTTTTTGTTTTTATTCCTCATATTAAATAACAGAATAATTTTCGATCATTAGTACCAGTACCTACCCTATTACAATGTGTAAAATTGAGTATGTATTTTACATCCATCTAATTGATGCTGACTAACTTAATGACCACGAATGCATCATGAAACAATCATTTATCATCACCATTTTTTTGAGTAGAAGTATTAATTTTCTCAAGGTGCATTGGTTCCCCCAAACTTGACACTTGAACAAAGCCGACTCCTCATTCGCATTGCAGGACATTGCTATTGCCATGGGGATCAGCCAGTCCATAATTTTGTACTTTGGCAGCCTCATGGAGTGAATAAGCATGGTGGACGGACAGCCCATGACTTTCTTGAGACGCATCTTAAAGGACACTGGTCTTGAAGATGCGGATGATCTAGCAAATGTCATGGGGGGTAGGGAGTTGTGGCAGTGTAATTTTATCAATAAGCCGGCATAGCAGTTTTAATGCATGGTGTGCATTGGAGCATGCCAATAGTGGATTACATGGTGGTGGGAAAAATATTTTTTGTTAAGCCGGCATAGCATCTCAATGTAGCGTATGTAGAGTATAGTAGTTTTAATTTTCTCTAAGAATTCAAGCCTGTGTTTTACAATGGTTTGAAACCATTTCTCATTCAATAATGCAGCTCTCGCGCACAATTTAATAGAATTGATAAATTGGTTTTTGAATATATAATGTAGAGGATTGGATTATACTCATTGATAACTGCCTCATTCTAATCTATCATACTAGTGACGATATTTACGTAATATATCATTTCTCATGTAGCCTGCCAATCTATTTATATTATTTACAGGTAAACCTCATTGTATCTCATGAACTGGCACACCAATGGTTTGGAAACTTGGTAACCCCAAAATGGTGGACAGATCTATGGCTTAACGAAGGGTTTGCAACCTTTATCTCGTACAAAGGTATCAACATTACTGAACCAGAATGGAAAATTTATAGTTTATTTTATGTGAGGGAGTATTACGAGGTGATGCAACTGGATTCCTTGATATCATCGCATCCGCTTCATCAAAAGGTTGATGATGCTGACCAAATAGCTGAACTGTTCGATCTTATTTCTTACAAGAAAGGCGCTGGTGTTATAACTATGCTCGAAAAATTTCTTGGATTATCTACATTTTCAAAAGGTTTAAAGGACTACATTGTGAAGTACCAATATGAAAGTGCCGACCAAGATGATCTTATGAAATCCCTTGACGAGGCTAGGCTTGATGATGGAAAGGATGATATACCGGAAGTGAAGTTGGTTATGGATGGTTGGACAAAACAATCTGGATATCCGCTTGTTACTATTGAAAATAAAGATTCCAAGCTAGTTGCATCTCAAAATAGATTTTTGCTGATGAAAATACCAGCTGGTGGTAATTTCCAGTGGCAGGTGCCGATTACTTATGTCAGCGGTTCTGATACCTTGCAAGTATGGTTGACCCCAAATAAACATGTGACCTTAGCAGACACACCACCTAGCTATTACATAATTAATGCCGATAGGAAGTATTTTTACCGTGTAAATTATGATGATAACAATTGGCGATTACTCCTGGCACAATTTGAGGAAGATCACATCATGTTTGACAGCATTACCCGTGCAGGAATAATTGATGATACCTTCGAGTTGGCAAAGGCCAATAAGGGCCCAATTGAATTAGCATTGAACTTTACCCAATATCTTAATAATGAGAAAAGTTATTCTCCTTGGTATATAGCCATATCGAAATTCCGCTACTTGTTGAAAATGCTAGCCAATCACGATTCCAGCAATAAGCTTCGGGTTTACATAAAGGATAAGATTAGGCCATTATATGTCGAGATGCTAGAAGGAAATGTAGCTGATTTAGATTTGGAGAAATCGCTTTTGAGGGATGTGGCTTTTGAAACAGCTTGTGATGTAGGTGTAGATACTTGTTTGAGTTCAGCTGCCAATAAGTTTACATCCTACAAAAACGATCCCAATACAGCTGATATTGGTGTTCAGGACAAAAAAGTTGTTTTCTGTCAAGGAGTTAAGGTTGGTAACAAACCCGATTGGGAGTTACTATTGGATCGATACAAAGAAAGTACTAGTACCACAGACAAGAAGTTGCTGATTGGCGGAGCTGCCTGCACTACTGATCTGAAGCTGTTGAATGAGACATTATATTGGTCCATTGATGACAAAAATGTTAAGCGACAGGATTTTGCTACAGCCTTTGAAGCTGTGGCAGCAAATGGTCTTAGTGGTTCATTGTTGTGGGATTTTTTTGTGAGTAATTGGGATGTATTGCACGGTCGTTACTCGGACAGCCTAATGACACTGGGTAAACTAGTTTCAGAGTTGAGCGAAAATAACCTTCCAGCGAATAAAGTTGCCGAGATGAAAGCGTGGGCGGTGGAACATAAGAGTGAGTTAGCGACAGCAACAAAGGCAATGGAGCAAGTTTTGGAAGTAGTTGATATCAATTTAAAATGGTATGATAATTGGTCTGATAAAGTTGGTAATTGGATTGATACCACCAAATCCTAAATGTACTGTACATAGTAGTGCTCTTGACTTGGTTATGGAAATATTCCATACTTTTATTATGATTTCCAATTTATCATATTAGCATATTTTTATAAAATGATGGTTTATTTCATAAAATGTGTTGCTAGACTAAACTGCTGTACCCATTAACGATGGTAACATGCCTACTATTTAATGTTAATGAGAATAGGTGAGTTATTATACGTAAGTGATATCAAGTAAAGTAGGCCAGCCTTGGTAATAACTACGATAATGGTGTTTGTAGGTAGACCCTATTAATTATTTTGTAACCTGTATAATTTGCAACAAAGTTGTTTTAGCATTGGGGCATTAGCATCCTTATATACATTCTGCTTAGAGAGTTTGAATTTTGTTATCTCTTTCATAAAATTTCACACCACTATAGAGATACATTTAAGGGGGGGGGGGGGGGGGGGGGGCACCATTTTGGTCCAAAATATGTCGAAATTTTTTTATGGTCTATTATAATGCACCATTGAATGGTTTTTCCAAATCTGAAAACCGCAATAGCTCTTTTAGTTTTCAAGTTATAACAATTTCCATTTAGGGAATCCTATTGAAATTACTATTATGTATAATGAAAGGTCGATTATCTCCAAATATTTTTTTTATGAAATTGTCAACTTCAAAACCCAACTACTTCTATAATTTTTGATTAATTAGTCTGAAACTTTCTGTGGGTGTCTAGATAACCACCCTGCATAAAAATATCAGACAACTTTTCGAAATATTTTGTTCATAAAATTTAATACTATTGATAACAAACCTAAACATTTTGCATAAATTTGCAGCGCCACCTAGGGGTGCAAAATTATTTTAACAAAATTTCGCCTGATAGTTATGTTGCCCCATCTTTGGTCTATCATATAAAAAAACTTTCATGTGATTAGGTTCAAAACTGTAAAAGCCTTAGGGTTTTAAGCGCAACCAAGTTTTTTTTTATTGTTAACTAGTATTAACTGATATTAAAAAGCGACAAAAAATTTTTTTCTGCCTGTCATGTAGAATAGCATCTTAGGCTCCTATATGCCAAATTTTAGCCAAAAACCAAACAATTTTGAAACGCTGAGAGTGATAAATCGAAGAGTTGTCCGAAAATGGTGTACCCCCCCCCCCCCCCCCCCTTAAATAGATAGATATGTTACTATGAAATAATTAGCTTGAAATGTGGTTCAAAAATATTAGATATTGTTGATAAAAACAAATATAATTGGAACTTTATTTTAAACCATTATTACTTTTTGTTGTATTGCATTATCACACACTGCTCAAAGTGCCCGAACACGTGCAAGAGATGGTATGGACACTATTGGGCACTCAGAACATGGGCTATAGGCACTATTGGGCCCATTGGGCACTCAGAGATTGAGGGGAGCGTCTGGTGGCAACCTAACTCGAGAAATGAAACATCCCTCTCGAACAACCTAATCAATCAGTCGCATTTATTCGATATAGAATTCTAATTGATAAAGTAGTAGGTAGAAATAGACGACCTACTGCAATAAACCAATGTGTGGTCCAACAGTTTGAGCTGAGGTGTTTATTAGCGTCATTTAAAAATACAAACCTAACCTTCAACCAATATACGCTAAATGCACACCTCATAAACTTGTTGAGCAATAACTGTCAGAATACAGAATTCACAAGGACGTTTGCCTAATATATTTTAATACTAATAAAGCCAAATAAATCAAACGAAAATTAGAGCCACACGTCCAATAAATTATGTACCTCAAATTCTTATTGTTTTATAGTGTCGCAGTGTCCATGTGGATACAGCGCCTAAACCACTGTCGCAATAAATAGTGTTTGTCGGCGCAGGTCAAATCCGACTAAAGGCTGTATAAATATCGCACGTTGTTGTGTCACTAAGTAAGACACTTTAGTGCTCACGCAAACCCAGCGGTACATTGGGGACTTCTGCTGGGATTGTAAAACAAGAGTTGAATATAATAGCAGCAACCTCGGGAGTAAGTATGGCGTCCTCCCTGCTCCCACATAGGTAACAGCCAAGAGAACAGAGCCTCATAGTTGCCTTCGTCGTTTCATGCGTTCACCTTTTTTTGCATTTTAAAGAAGAACTCTAATTAATTCGAAGGATCTTGATTACGATTATTTCCCTTATCTAATATTACTATAGTTGTAATTTTATTACAAAATGTAACAAACATTACTTAACAAAGACATGAGTAATTGACATTACTGATTGCCGATAACCCCACTGTGTAAATGAAAGCGAGAGATTACATTATCACGGTTTCATGTGTTTCATTTTGATTTATTATACTTTTCGTTGGACTTTCAACCTTCCAAAGTACAGTTGGAAACGAACTCGTCTGGCGCTCTACAAATTCTGATAGGCGTCTCATTAGAAAAAGTAGATATGGGAATGGGAACTGTGGGGCGAGCCACGAAGTGAGTGAGTCTTAGCGTAGGGGTACCATTAATCAACCTGTGGGGCGAGCCACGAAGTGAGTGAGCCTTAGCGTAGGGGTACCATTAATCAACCTGTCGTTCTGTCGTTCTGTCGCGTTTTTTTTCAGTATTTTATTTTAAACGTTAATAACTCGGCCAATCCTTGATGAAATCTATCCAAACTTGGTACACATGTTGTTTGGCAAAAGTTTGAAAATTTTCCAAGTAGAATTTGCGTGGGGCCTTCGTGCAGCATCAGTGTAACTGTTATTGCAGTTATAATAAATTTATTTATCCAAATTTAAAATGCGTTAAATTATTATTACTGTAGGATAAATCAGCTGGGTTTCTGACAAATTTTGCAATACATTGGGGCTGTCTGCCAATCTGCATGTACCATGTGTACCGGTACTGTCAGGCTGTACTCAATCCCTGAATCGAGAATCCTGCAATCAGTCAATACTGCAATACTGGTCAGCCGGTACCATACACTGCAGACATGCCATATCATGTAATCTAATTAAACATGGCCCCGGCAACCCTTGCGGTGATTATAGTTTAGGCCTAATTAGCCCAGTACCGGCACCGGTAATAATAATATAATAGTTTAGATAGTTACCGCTAATCATTCAGTCATTGGCACGGTACACCGTATTGCTGTACTGCCGTTGTTGTGCGCACCGTAGGTACCACCCTACTACCGGTACCGGCTGACCGGTGGCAACTAGCACTTCAGTACTTCCTCAGCAACAGCACTACCGGCGATACACAGGTTGGAATTTATGTAGAGTTTGCTCAACAGTACAGATATAAAATAGTTATCTAAATTATATATATTACTATTGACAAGTATTGAAATATATACCGTTATTCGTGTTATCAGTATTTGCAACATCTGACATTGAAGAGGTGAGAGAAGATGAATACCGGCACTCAACAAAACCAACGCTTATCACAGGTCGGTATGGTTACCTCGAAACCGGCGCGACTGTCCACTCGAATACAACTTCAAAACACAAACGCCAACAATAAACTGAAAGCGAATCGAACGTCTTCAGAAGAATCTGTCATTGGGACGAAGAAAAGGAAGCCGAAACCACGGGAATGGACCACAGCTAAGATTGAATGCTCCCATTGTCAGAGTTCCTGGACCGAAATTGAAACACCAATTGCCGATGGGCTTGATCTCTCAAACCAAAACTTCCTCTGCGGGGTTTGCGCGGCAGTAAAGATTGAAAGTCTGGAAGCTGGCATCCCCAGGTATTATTATTATAAAGAGCGTCAGCCTGCGTTTAATAAATATATTTTAATACAAAACAGGTCGAACGCAAAGAGGCTTATAATGAAGACGAGTACTGCATTGATTATATTCCTATAAACCACCTGGCTTTGCATATTGAACGTGCGTTTGGAAATAAGTTCGTGCTACCCTTCCGTGGGTGGTAGATGTCGCGGTTATGTATTGGTGGGTGGGAGGAGGGGGGGGGGGGGGTGCAGATTAAAAGGGGTGAACACGTACTGTCCCCCTTTCTTTGATTAATTGGTGGTGTGGGTTAATCTCTCATAACCTGATTTTGTGATACAGTCGCACAATTTTAATTTGTATCTCATAACTGGGCCTCGTGCTGCGCGAAGGCCCCACGAACGTGTCGTTCTGTCGTTCTGTCGCGTTTGTTTTTTCAGTATTTTATTTTAAACGTTAATAACTCGGCCAATCCTTGATGAAATCTATCCAAACTTGGTACACATGTTGTTTGGCAAAAGTTTGAAAATTTTCCAAGTAGAATTTGCGTGGGGCCTTCGTGCAGCATCAGTGTAACTGTTATTGCAGTTATAATAAATTTATTTATCCAAATTTAAAATGCGTTAAATTATTATTACTGTAGGATAAATCAGCTGGGTTTCTGACAAATTTTGCAATACATTGGGGCTGTCTGCCAATCTGCATGTACCATGTGTACCGGTACTGTCAGGCTGTACTCAATCCCTGAATCGAGAATCCTGCAATCAGTCAATACTGCAATACTGGTCAGCCGGTACCATACACTGCAGACATGCCATATCATGTAATCTAATTAAACATGGCCCCGGCAACCCTTGCGGTGATTATAGTTTAGGCCTAATTAGCCCAGTACCGGCACCGGTAATAATAATATAATAGTTTAGATAGTTACCGCTAATCATTCAGTCATTGGCACGGTACACCGTATTGCTGTACTGCCGTTGTAGTGCGCACCGTAGGTACCACCCTACTACCGGTACCGGCTGACCGGTGGCAACTAGCACTTCAGCACTTGCACAGCAACAGCACTACCGGCGATACACAGGTTGGAATTTATGTAGAGTTTGCTCAACAGTACAGATATAAAATAGTTATCTAAATTATATATATTACTATTGACAAGTATTGAAATATATACCGTTATTCGTGTTATCAGTATTTGCAACATCTGACATTGAAGAGGTGAGAGAAGATGAATACCGGCACTCAACAAAACCAACGCTTATCACAGGTCGGTATGGTTACCTCGAAACCGGCGCGACTGTCCACTCGAATACAACTTCAAAACACAAACGCCAACAATAAACTGAAAGCGAATCGAACGTCTTCAGAAGAATCTGTCATTGGGACGAAGAAAAGGAAGCCGAAACCACGGGAATGGACCACAGCTAAGATTGAATGCTCCCATTGTCAGAGTTCCTGGACCGAAATTGAAACACCAATTGCCGATGGGCTTGATCTCTCAAACCAAAACTTCCTCTGCGGGGTTTGCGCGGCAGTAAAGATTGAAAGTCTGGAAGCTGGCATCCCTAGGTATTATTATTATAAAGAGCGTCAGCCTGCGTTTAATAAATATATTTTAATACAAAACAGGTCGAACGCAAAGAGGCTTATAATGAAGACGAGTACTGCATTGATTATATTCCTATAAACCACCTGGCTTTGCATATTGAACGTGCGTTTGGAAATAAGTTCGTGCTACCCTTCCGTGGGTGGTAGATGTCGCGGTTATGTATTGGTGGGTGGGGGGAGGGGGGGGGGGGGGGGGTGCAGATTAAAAGGGGTGAACACGTACTGTCCCCCTTTCTTTGATTAATTGGTGGTGTGGGTTAATCTCTCATAACCTGATTTTGTGATACAGTCGCACAATTTTAATTTGTATCTCATAACTGGGCCTCGTGCTGCGCGAAGGCCCCACGAACGTGTACTTGACTGTCTTAATGTCAATAATAATGTCGCTTTATAGCTGAAATATTATCGCTTCATGGATTGGGGATGTATAAAAATATTGGAGTTAACAGCGCAGAAAGACCGCAAACACAATCTATGTATTTAGTGGGTTTAAAAATTAATTGTATTTATTTTAAAACATTAAGGAAAAGGAGGAAAGGAGCATGTTACATTGGCGGTGGTTCTAAATAAAACAACAAACAGAACTCTATTTCGCTTGAGGTCAATTTGCGCTGGAGGTCAATCTTTTCACTTGTAGTCTTTGCAGCTCGCGCGTGTGATATTGCGGATGATATTATATCGCGTCTGTTCTATCATATCAACATTATATAAACACAGCCCAGTGGGAGCCACGTGATATATTAATCTCATCTACTACATTAAAATTATTAGGATAGTGTGGATGTAATCTACGGAGCCCTTAAAGGGACATGCAAAATATATTTTTTTCTATCTTGTGCGCACAACTTAGTATCTTGTGACGCAAATCTTAGTATCTTGTAGTTATCTTTAAATTTGCATCACTACCCTTACACCCACATGCACATACAGTACGTTATGTGAACGCACCTTTATTCTAGAACGCAAATTAAAGTGAATAAAACTCGAAGCGCTTCTACCCTTACATACACATACACCTCACACCACCACCCACCTACACATACACATACGTTATGTGAACGCATCTTAATCTAGAAATTTGACAACAAAACAACATATTATATAGTGTATATTGTACCTTTATCTAACTTCGCTCCCTCATTTCAATATTCACTCACTCGTTTCGCTCGTTCGTGTAGATGTTAACATTCGGGACCGGCGTGAGATAAATTGCTACATTATACACAATATAATAAATAGTTAATATAATTTTTTTTTAATTACTTCCGGTATTACACACAATAAACTATTTATCTGGGCGCCGATGCATGGTATTCTCCCAAATGAATATGCATTAATATATGCATTAAACACAATAATAAGTAGTTATGCTTTAGTAACTTAATTAACACTTAATTAACATTATTCT